>JASVEL010009326.1:0-266118 GCA_032618575.1 Nicotiana noctiflora | reverse complement strand
CTTTTAGTAGCAACTTTTGAATTAAAAATGCATGCTGGCAATAATTTACAAAATATGCATAGGACAATGTAAGATAAAACATACGTAAAATATCCTATTCGAGGGCGGATGGTCCCGTCGTATCCTATTTGAGGGCGGATACTCCCATCGTATTCTATTCGAGGGCGAATACTCCCATCGTATTCTATTCGAGGGCGAATACTCCCAATGTATCCTATTCGAGGGCGAATACTCCCATTGTATTCTATTCGAGGGCGAATACTCCCATCGTATTCTATTCGAGGGCGAATACTCCCATTGTATTCTATTCGAGGGCGAATACTCCCATCGTATTCTATTCGAGGGCGAACACTCCCATTGTATCCTATTCGAGGGCGAATACTCCCATTGTATCCTATTCGAGGGCGAATACTCCCATTGTATCCTATTCGAGGGCGAATACTCTCATTGTATCCTATTCGAGGGCGAATACTCCCATTGTATCCTATTCGAGGGCGAATACTCCCATTGTATCCTATTCGAGGGCGAATACTCCAATTGTATCCTATTCGAGGGCGAATACTCCCATTGTATCCTATTCGAGGGCGAATACTCCCATTGTATCCTATTCGAGGGCGAATACTCCCATGATATCAAAAAGTGAACAAACCTGAGATGTCCTGTTCGAAGGTGGACAAACCTGAAACATCCTATTTGAAGGTGGACAAACCTGATACGTCATCTTGAATTGCTTTCCTCGTTTCTCCGAGAAAGTTTTCAACAACGGCAGAAAATTTTCTGCCCCAGTATTGGTGTTCTTCCTTGTGGCATGACTTTCCGCTATCAATAGCACTTTCTTTCCCTGTTTCAAATCAAAGAAAATTTGTTAGTTCAAAACATTGTGAGCGGTTGTGCCGCTCCTGTGTGGTGGTTTTTTCCTTTTCTCCTTTCCCTCGCTCGGGGTTCCCAAAACTTGTAGGGGAATGATTTCATTTGCTGGAGATGATATTCCTGCTGGGGATGGGTTTTTCCATTTATCCCTTCCCCTTTCTGTGTTTCTCAACTTGCTGGGGTTATTTTGTTGAAGATGAGATTTCCTTTCTTCCTTTACCACTCTGTGTTGTCCGACCACCTCGGAACTTGCTGAAGATAACACTGTCGGTGGATTTTCATTTCCTCAAAATTGGTGTTTCACTCTTCTTGAAGGTTGTTGAGGATGACACTGGTTCGAAGACCATTTCCCTTAAGACTTTCCTTCTTCCCCCAGTGGGTATTGACTTCCAGAAAATTTTCAAACTGAAAAGAAAATTTTCTGCCCCAGTTTAATAATCTTCTTTGCACCATACTTCTCTGCCGTCAATGGCATTTCCTTGCCTTGCATAATAATTGGAAATTTGGTGGCAAGTTTTGAAGTCATTTCTCACTATGTTTTGACTAGACCGACTTTGATGGAGAATTTTGACAAAAGGAGAAAGATAAAAAGAAACAACAAATAGAAGACAAGGGAGGACTGACTCTCTAACCAGAAACAACTATAAAACTTATCAAACGCGGATACCAACTCTACCGGTCATGACATGCACATATGGCCTATCCTCCGTCGTTAATTGCCTTTCACGATTTCTGTCTCGTGATTTCCATCTGATTATCACCTTTAATCGACTTTTAGTGCCCGAAGGGTTTTCACTTTCAAGCCTCTCTCATTTTGATTTTCTCTCGCTTTCGTCGCCTTATGGTGCCTGTGAAGGTTTTCACCGGTAAGACCCTCTCGTTTGTATCACTTTTAGCTGGGGATCGGGGTGTCACTGCTAAGACTCTCTCGTGTTTCCTTTCTGCTGGGAATCAGAGTCTTTTCCGCTGAGAATCAGAGTGTTATATTCTGATAGGACTCTCTCACTCGCCTGACGTGGCATCTTTTGAAGATTGATCAGAAGGTCTTTCTGGACCGTAATGTGGGATTTGGATAGGGCTAGAAAGAACGGGTATTGAAGGCTCAAAACAAAATCAATTTTGGGTTCAAAATTTACAACCTTCGGACCTACATTTATTTATAATCAACACAATTTTTCTTTGCCCCAGTTTTTTACTTGGGGAATTTTTATTACTTTATTTACACTATGACCGAGCTGTGAAGCGCCTACGTATCCTCTTTGAGGAATCAGGTCAAACGTAGTTCCCAATTCCTCTTTTTCAAATTTCTTTTTTCACACATTTTTCTTTTTCTTTTCTTTTCTTTATCTCCTTTTGTTGTTTTCTTTTTTTTTCTTTTTCTTTATCCCTTTTTCTCTTGTCTTTCAAACCTGTGTTTCTAGTCTTTGCAACTAATTCCGAAGGAGGGGTATGAAAGATTTTAAAATAAAGCTCAAAGGGTTGACGATGGATAAAGTGTTTGGATAGCAGAACAAAATGCCTTCGTCATTCCAATTTTCAAAACATGCCAAGTTCAAACAACATATTCACGACATCTTCTGTTTGTGCCCCGATTGATAACCATATCGTCCATTCGCCTTTTTCATCCGTCATTTTAAAGTATTGCTTGGACGACACTTCCATTTCAGTATCACGAGCGAACCCCATGTCAGCATGGCCATTTTGCCCTTAAGGCTTTCTTTGTATTTTACCCGCTCCAAATTTCACGTGACTCGGGTTCCAAATAATCTCAAATCATTATTTCTTTTAAAATGCCATGATTATCTTCCAATTCCTTCATGATTAACTTTTAAGATTAGGCCACAATTATGCGTGCATGTCATGTCACTAGTGTTGACAGAAAAATGACTATAAAGAAGAAAGCCTTAAATCAAAGAAAAATGACTCGAAATAATGGCAAACAAGAGAGTTGCATTAGACGAACTAGAAATGAATTAATACGACAAAACAAACACAATAAACTGGGGTACACCCTTGGAACAAACCTACACAATACTAAATGAGGTATTACGACCAATAGAAAACTGGACAAAATAGAACGACAAAAGGGTTTGAGTTACATGACAATATCCTGATTACAACCCTGAAATAATCTGGACGACATAAATGACAACAAAATAAGCCACCAAAAACTCCATTCTGGTTGACCAAGAAATGGAGAGTCTTCCCGATTACCAAGCACGATATTTTGGCCACTGAGCTTCGCATCAATATTACCAAGGCCACTTATTTGCTTCGACATTTTCAGCTTTAGTCAATACATCCCCACAAAGCGTCCATCATGGCGTGCGGGTAAAGGACTCTATGCGATATTCTTGGTGTCACTATCTTGGATCATAATCAGGTTTTCCTGGATCTTCTGTTTCCGGTTCACCACAAACCAACCACCTCAATTCTCAACAATTCAAAATAAAATATGGTAGAAATGGAATCAGTAAGTCCTCATCAATATTTTTTGCTTACTTCTTTTTTCTTTTTTTTTCTTTTCTTTTTTTTTTCATTTTTTTTTCATTTTTTTTTTCATTTTTTTTTCATATATATACATATACAGTTGTGGTCGAATCTTATGGAGATTGCCTACGTATCATGACCCCGCATGAATCGGACCGAGCGTAGTTCTTGCAAATTAATGCAAGAAATAAAGAGATGTTTATTTGATTTTTTTTTTGATTTTTTTTTCTTTGAAGGAAAATTATTGAAGCCGACTCCAACTACAAACTTGTATAGGAGATTTCTACAAGAAAAAGAATATTTTTTTGGTGTCAATTATGACTATCTCTAACAAAATTGGCCACATAATGGCTTATTGACAAAATGACTATTTTTGCAAAATTTATTTAAGAAAGATAAACTTAATTTTTTTTTATCTTGTGGCTCATGGGGCATCGTTCGGCATCACCATAAACCAACACAAGACTATTTTTCATAAATTGGCCATGTAATGGCTTATTTAGACAAAGTGGCTCTTTTTGCAAAATTTTATTTAAGAAGATGCCAATTCAAAATTTTTTATCCTGGGGCCTATGGGGCATCGTTCAGCACGACACAGGCCAACACAAGACTGAGGAAGTTAAAATGCAAAAATGTGGCTATTTCAAGCAAAACTCCGGCCATGTAATGGCTTATTTGATAAAGTAGTTATTTTTGTAAAGTTGAGTGATGACTCAAAACTTGATTTTTTTGCGGATACACCCTTTCGAATTTCCGCGAGGGAATATTTCCAGGCTGTGTCCAAAATTATTTACAAATAACTCAAAGTGGCTATTTTTTGCAAAAACGGCCTTCCGACGTCCTTTTAAGGGACATTCGGCTTATTTTAAGCAAGAATAGCATTACCCGACTTATTTATAACAAAAATAAAAATTTTGACATTTTTTGGTTATTTTTGCAAAAAGGGTGTGAACCCGGACTTGATTTTGCGGCTATGGCCTTGCAACATTTCCACAAGGAATATTTCAAGGTTGTGCCCGCAAATTATTAAAATGACTCAAAGTGATTATTTTTGCAAAAAACAGCCTTCCGGTGTCCTTTCGGAACATTCGGCTATTTTCAAAAACAGCGTCACTTCGATTTATTGACAAAATTAAACACACATTTTTTTTTTGATTTTTTATATTTTTTTTTTATTTTTTGCAAACGGGGTGTGAATCCGAACTTGATTTTGCGGCTATGGCCTTGCAACAATTCCACAAGGAATATTTCAAGGCTGTGCCCGCAAATTATTAAAATGATTCAAAGTGGCTATTTTTGCAACAAACAGCCTTCCGGCGTCCTTTTAGAACATTCGGCTATTTGCAAAAACGGCATCACTTTGATTTTATTGAAAACTAAAACTTCGACATTTTTTTTTCAATTCTTTGAAGGGGTGGTTGGACCCGATGAGGGTTGCCTACGTATCCCACCTAATGGCGAGAATCAAACCTGCGTAGTTCGGTCAAACAAACTACATCTTTAAAGGAAACAAACTATTTATTATTTTTTCGCACATTTTTTTTTAAGCTTAAAACAATTTTTTTTTTTTTTTTTTTTTAGTAAAAAAAAACAAACTATTTTGAAATCACATATTTTTTATTTTACAACAAACGTTTTTCTTTTTCTTTTTAAGTAAAAAAACAAACTATTTTGAAACTATTTTTTTTTATTTTGATCAAACATTTTTTTTTTATTTTACAACAAACTTTTTTTTTTCTTTTTAAGTAAGTAAAAAAACAAACTATTTTGAGACTATTTTTTTTTTCATTTTCCTCAATATAAAAAAAACGGTTAGCCTGCAAATCTGAAGCAAATATATGCATAAAACAAACAGGATGCAGCAGGATGGTCTTTTCATTTCAGGTTACCTGTCCTAGACGGACCCAACCCCTGTGTTGAGTCCCCTAAGTCAAATGCAACATGATGCAAATAAACGTTCCTACTAGGGATCCGGCATGAAGCTTTGTTATTCTAGGTTTAAAAACCCGGGTTTATTGTTCTAGACCTGGCTTACCCGAACGGACAACTCGAGCCGAGGAGGAGGCAGCAACCCGGGAATACAGAAGCTTCACCGGTTTTGCAACTTATCCAAACCTCGTTCTAAGGTGGGAATTAGACACTATACAGAAAAGAAGTCACACGAAGTGCACCCTTCTTCATGATTTAGAAGACTCGGAGAGGAGATTGGTTTCGGCACAATTTATATGTACAGTTCAAAAAAATATCAAAGCGATAAAAATATCATTTTGCACATTAATACAAACATATAATAAAATCAGATAATAAATAAGCCAAATACAACAATTATTCCAAGCTCGAATTCTTAAACCCTGAACCAGTGGTTCTGGGTTTATCATCCCCAGTGGAGTCGCCAGAGCTGTCACACCTCTTTTTTCCGCACCCGCGAGGGCGCAAAGAGTAAAAGAGAGTTTTTCCAATTAAAGGACAACCAAAACGGGATTCATTTATTGAGAGATTCGGAGTCGCCACTTGGGAGATTTATGGTGTCCCAAGTCACCGGTTTGAAACCCGAATTGAGGAAAGGTTTGACTCTATTTAACGGTCCGCGAACCAGAAATCCGGATAAGGAATTCTGTTAACCCGGGAGAAGGTGTTAGGCATTCCCGAATTCCGTGGTTCTAGCACGGTCGCTTAACTGTCATATTCGGCTTATTTATCTGATTTTTATAGTTATATACTTAATGCAAATTAATACCCCTTTACCGCTTTTATTATTATTATTATTTACGAAAGAGAATGTTGCCTAAAAATATGTTTCGAATCACGTCACATGAAATGCACCCGGATCCTCGACACATTCTTATTCAACGTTGTTGAATTTGGATTCGAGTTGCATGAAATGCACACCCCATTTTTTAAGAAAGTTAAAAAAAAAAAAAATTTAAACCCAGACCTAAAGTGACTAACATATTATTACTTTGCGAAGGCCATGAATATTCACTAAATAGCACGCCTGAAAATAATGACCGAAATAATAAAGCAATACGAAATACGACACTGCCTAAACCCAAAGCTATATTTCCTATCCTTTCCCTTTTTTAAAATAAGCTTTTAAACCTATCCAAATACATCTTCAAAATAGTATGTAGTTTACATAAAAAACGAAAGAGAAAAAAAATAAAAATAAACCATTAGCATCACAATATTAAATCCTAGGGAAGGCTAAAAACCAAACAAATAAATATACAATAAATCCATTAGGTAGCCCTCAAATGAACTTTCCTTCCTATAGAAAAGTTATCCAAACTTCAAACAGAATAATCTTAAGCAAATCAACCATATAATTCCTAACCACTACATCAAAATCCCATATTAACAATAAACAAAAATCAAAGCCAAAAACTCCAAGAAGACACCCAAAGAACAAAATTTAAACATTAACGATCAGGATTTTTCTAGCGAGAACTATTGACCAACCAATGCAGTATTATTATCAATAACACAATGAAATGGAAGCTGACCTTACATGGAAAACAAAAGGAGTGAATTCGACTATCTCTGGACGGAACTCGAATAGAAAATGGGAGCTCAAACGCGAGCAGAAATCTGAACGCAACCTCGACCGGACTTTAACGAAGCAGGAGCAGCGATGGTTCACTGGCGTGAAGAAGAGGGAATTTGTTGGCTGGAGTTATAGTCGTCCATGAAGGTGAAGCAGCAACGGCGCTGGTCGTTTCCCTGGTTTTGACGACGATGGAGTGATGTTTGGACTGGTTTGAAGCCTTTCGACCGAATGTTGGTGAATGGTTGGGTATGGTGTATCGACGGAGAAAGGGTTGTTATCGTTAGAGACGGGAATGAAGATGACGACGAAGCAGCAATGGCTCAGCTGCTGTCCGCGGCTACTATTTTTTTAGGTGGTCGTTCATGGAGAATGAAGATGCAACAGGTTCGATGGTCGACTGGACAGGAACAACCAACGGGAAACCACTGCTATGGAGATGGTTTGGTGACGAGCTGGAGTGGCTGGACGTTTGGGTGTGATATGGTAGTTGACGGTAGGAGTAAGACGAGGGTGATGCTGGAGGAGCTCGCTGGTTATGGAAGACTGCTGGTTCGTTTTCTGTGGTGGTTTCCGGCGTGGGTGGAAGACGATTGGAGGATGCTCGTTTGGGACGTAAGGATGGCTGGTCTGGCGCGCGAAGGTTTGTTTTCCGGTATGGTGAGTTGAGGACGAAGTGAACGTTTTTTTTTTCAGGCAATGACAGTAGCCTTCCTGCTTCTTTTAAAAAAAATGGAGCCCCCTTTATGCATATCTCTCTCTCCCTTTTAAAAAAGTCCAAGAAACTCAATAGCATGCCCCCTCCCCACTTGCCGTGTCCCCTTTTGTCTTTTCTTTTTTGTTTTTTATTCTCTTTTTATTTTTTAATCATTCTCCCATCCCTCCCCCTTAGTCTAGTGTCGGGTTATTACGGGCTATGTCCGAAAATTATAAAACCGGGTAGCTTGAACCCGAATATTATTCTTCGCCCGGAACCGAGAATGGCGTTATTTAATTAATCCTAGGTAATCAAAATAACTATAATACTTATAATAAAAATAAAACTATTTTTTTTATATTTTTCAAGTTTAAAATAACTACAAAATATTTGTGAAACTATTTTTTATTATTTTCGTTTTTATAAAAAGATAAAAATATAAAGTACTATTTTTGTATTTTTCAAGTTTAAAATGACTACGAAACATTAATAAAACCATATTTTTGTTATTTTTCATTTTGAGGTAAAAATAAAGTAAAAGAGTCAAATTTAGCTAAAATAGCTATATTAAAACTAAACTAAATATTTTACGCTAAAAATATAGAAAATCTCGGGAGGGTCAAAAATCACGCGTTTACAATAAACGAATCAATTCTAATACATGAAAGTAGGTATTCTAAAGATTTTCCCAAAAAGTCAAAAATTAACCCCGAGCCCACATGGTCAAAACCCGAGGTTTAAACCAAAAGCCGATTACCCATTCATCCACGAACTCAAATATATAATTTATTTTAAAATCGGACCTCAATCGAGTCCAAATTCCCAAAATTTGAAAATCCCAAGTTCTACCAAAATATCCAATTTCCCACATGGAAACCCTTAATTTTGGATTGAAATCATGTGAAAAGATATTATAGATTAAAGAAAATGAGTTAGAAATGACTTAAAATTGATTTGGAGAAGACATTTTCTTTAGAAGATCACCCAAGAGAGTTTAGGTTTTGAGAAAGTTGTAAAAATGAAAATTTTTCGGTGAAATTATGATTTACACAGGTGCAGATATCGCATTTGCGATGATATGTTCGCAATTGCGGCCAACGCTTCACAATTGCGAAGCAAGGCCTGCCATGTCAACCTCGCAAATATGAACAACCATTCGCAAATGCGAATATTGTTCGAGTCGCAAATGTGACTGGAACTTCGCAAATGCGAAGGTCACCCCCCCCCCCCCCCCCAGTCATCGCAAATGCGATGGTTAGTCGTAAATGCGAGCTCGCAATTGCGAGCCAGGATTCGCAATTGTGAGGCATGCAGACCTGTAATACACAGCAGTTTTTCCTAAGTACAATTCCACTCCACGGCTATCCAAAACTTACCCGAGCCTTCAGGGCTCCAAACCAAACATGCACGCAAGTCCAAAAACATCATACGTACTTGCTTGTGCGATCAAACCATAAAAATAACATCTACAACTATGAATTAAACCCAGAATTCATAAAATCACTCAACAACATCAAAATTTCAAATTTCTCAACTATAGGCCCGTTTTATACCAAACCAACTCCGATCTTTACCAAATTCTACAGATTCAAGTAATCATTTTTTCAAACTTGTGCCAAGCTCCGGAACCAAGATACGACCCCGATACCATTTAGAAAATCTATAAATTCATTTCTAAAAATCTTTATATTTTCCAAAAAATAATTTTCTTTAAAATTTATTTCTCGGGCTTAGGACATCGGAATTCGATTTCGGACATATGCCCAAGTCCCATATTTTACTACGGACCCTAGGAGACCGTCGGATTACGGTTCTGGGTCTATTTACCAAGAATGTTGATCGAAGTCAACTTAAATTAAATTTTAAAGGCCAAATTTATATTTTCATCAAATTTTCACATAAAAGCGTTCCGGATATATGCCCGGACCGCGCATGCAAATCAAGGATAAAAATAAGAGATTTTAAGACCTTAGGACACAGAATTTCATCACAATACATATGTCTAAATGAGGAAGGAGAATGAAACTAAGAAGAAGGAGAGAAGGAGGAACATTTCGGAAAGTGTATAAATGATAATTAAGAATAAGAAGGAGAGGAGGCGTTAGGAAATAGGAATAGGAGAAGAAAGATTATAAATGGTACTTAATAGTAAAAAAGAATAATGACATATTGGGCTATATAAAAATAAAATAAATGAAAAAATAAGGGGAAAGAAGTCAAAAAAAAAAAAAGATAAATAAAATTCTTGGCCAAAGAGAAGTGCTAAGTCATCTTCTTTTTTCCCTCAATTATATATATGGATATAAATTCATTTTGTAAATGTGTTAGCACTTGGAATTAGTGGTGGTTTTAAAGAGTAATTTGTATTATTTTCAATCAGTATTGCCTATATATTCATATTAACTTTTTGAAGATATAAGTATTTGCACATATATATGAAAAAGATCACGAAGCAATATTAAATGGCATCGATACTAAACGTGTCTTTGCGCCACATACTACGTGTGTAATTATTTGGTGGAGTTCACAATATAATTATATAACCTTGGATTGTAATTTACAATGTCTATTACTTATATCGTAACAAAAGTTCATGAAAAGGAGATTAATCATTGATGAGGAGAAGAGCTCATATTTTGTTGATATTAGATATTTTGCCTTTTTTACTTTGTATGTCTAATCCAAAATTTTAAGGGCAGTTTCGTTTGAAAGATAAGTTATGTTGGGATTAATTATGTTGGGCTTAATTATTCTGGTATTATTTTAATTCACTATTTAGTATGTTATATTAATTTTGAGATTATCAATTTTACTACTTTATCCCGGGAATACTATTCCATCCTCTGGCGGATGGAAGTTTTTCCTGTAATTTTTAATTGTGTGATAATTTATCCCAAGATTAATAACTAAACAACGAATAAAACGATACTAAATTTTATCCCAAGATTAGCTTTGCTTATCCATCGATCCAAACGACCCCTAAGTGGGAGATTGTTGTGAACATAAATAGATAGCAATTTCGAAATCTAAGTGGTATATAGTTGATGACAAGAGCATATATCTAATGAAAGCATCAAGAAATATTTTTAGAAAATGATATATATAGACTACGGTGGCGAAGCTACACGGTCACAAGGGTGGTCAAGACCATCCTTTGTCGAAAATTGCATTATGTATATAGGTAAAATATTACGTTTAGAGATATGTAACACATATTGAACACCTTTATCGCAAATTTTTTTCACTTAACTTAAATTTGAATACCCTTAAAAATAATTCTAGCTTCGCCATTGATAGACAGTGAGTGACAGAGATTTAGACTACACAAAACTAGTGTGATGCATTAATTTTCGACTTCTACTGCAAACATTAAGTGGACTCGATGTGCTAAATATATACTGAAAACCAAAAAAAAAAGTAAATAATGGAGTAAGCCAAAGAACACTTCGTCTATTACAGTAAAAAAAGTGTTATGAAATAATAAAAGAAGAAGAACAATGTTGTAGAGAAAAGTAGGGAGAGAGAATTCTTATTGAATTTTGGGATGAATTACAATGGGGTACGACCCCTCTATTTATAGGAGAAATATGACTTAGTCACAAAGTAAAGCTCTCCACAAGATAGACATTCACTCTAAATAGAATTCGATTCATAACACTCCCCCTTGAATGTCTATTCAATGATAATGTGCCTCGTTAAAACCTTAACTAAAATAAAACCCAGTGGGAAAAAAAATTCTAGAGAAGGAAAAAGAGTAAACATATCTACAATACGCCTTTTGGTTGCCTCGTTAAAAACCTCGCAAGGAAAACCCAGTGGGACAAAATCTTATAAGGTAAAAAGAGTGCAACGCGCATTAACTCCCCATGATGAGAGCATCAATTCACATCCCTAAGCCTTCGCATCCCAATCTTGTACACTAGCTTCTTGAAGATTGACGTCGACAAGGATTTTATATCAATTTCAATATATTTTCATAACGACATAACATAGAGATCTCTTCATTCATATATTCAGGTACCCTGAATCTCTCATGAGATATTATGAAGTGTAATGTCATGTGATCTTCTCGATCATTTGCCTCCTTTATTATGATCATTTGCTCATCTTCTTTATTAAGAAGTTTATTTGAAACCGATTGTATATACGCTTTAAGCTTACCATAGACTTTGTCCTTCTAGGACTTAATATGAGCATTTGCAATGAGAATATAGTTACTTTATTTGGGTCAGCAAATGCGTCTGGCATGCTTTGCAATAAATTGCACATGAATTATCCTTTTATGAACTTCAAGTTCATATTATTTTATTCGAAGATCTCGATGTATAAATGATAATTTATTCCATGTAACTTTTCTCAACTGTTGTATCTTGTCTCCCCCTCATGTTAGAAAAACTAACTTGTTTCCTCAACTTTGAGAACATATCTTTGTGTGTTATGGTGTTAATCAAAATATACACCGCATATCAATAATAATAAGATGGAATTATTTGGTTTCTGACCCTGAACCACTTGTGAGGGAAGAAAATAATATACTTTCGTATATAACGTATATCAAATTGATATGTATAAACTTTGTTCTCATAAGCAATAGTTTAGCTATTAAGTGGAGGCACTCAATAAAGTATTTTGCTAAACCAGCTGTGATGTAAACCAACTTATCAAGATGAACTTCTTGAATAGAAAATCTGGAATATGCTCTAAATTAAATTATTGAGCAAGTTACCTCGCACACACCGGCCAGGTTGCGGGTTAATAATAATTGCACATGTAACCATCTCATAGATGCATCTTATGTGGTATACATGGCGGGTGAATGGGCCCATATTCACCTTTGATATTTCCAGCGTTCATTGGATTCAATCCCACTTTTAGTTGGTATATTAATTAATGAGAACAGGCACATAAAAGAATTCATAAAGAACTTTCTAGTTCTTTAATATTTACTCATGTGAATTCTCATTATTTTTGCACATCATACTTAAATTGATATAGGTAAATCAATTATGCCAACTGAATAAATTATCAATATTGATAAATTTCAGATTTACACCATGATGTGTGCAATTATGAATAAACTCCAAGTTTATTATGATATGGGTTTTATATCAATAAAATATCCACTTCATTGTGGTATTTTTTTGTTTATGTACAAATTGGAGATAAAGCGGGTAGCTTTTTACATACATATTATCCCGTTACAAGTTGTAGTAATAGAAGATATTAAATCTTTCCTTTATTTATAGTCTCAATATAATCAACCGCTTTTGCGAATACTTTGAAAACCGAATATGTTTCTTTGAGACTTACTACAACGCAATACCTTGTTGGTAATCAATTGTGTTTCTCCAAAATAGTGATAATTGGCTCTTCCATAGCTCTCAATTAGTTGGTAGTACCACATAATCATCAACACCTATATGGTGAATATCCCTTTTAAAGGGAAACTTATACCATTATGGTCATGACCAAAATTAAATGAAAGATATGTTTCTTGCATTATTGATGTCCTTTAATAATCACATTGCCAAAATATTATGGCGTACAATAGGTACGTGACCAATGATCATTCATGCCATAATAATGATATTATTTTCTTATAACATCTCAAACCTCCTTTTAGAGGTGAGTGTGGTGTAATCACTACCACTAGCACATTTATATTCTTCCAAAAACAAATATATATTCATAAATCAGATGTTTTCTCATTCACGTCATGAATGGACCATAGTCATCTGTATGTGCTTTATAAAATCTCATGTCAAATCGATGACAAATATTTTCAAAAAGTGTAGGATTATTTTGAGAATACTTATTGTTCTCATTGCCACAATGATGATGGTATAATTTCGTGTATTGTCACGTTCATATCCATTGATTATTCATGGTAATAATTTTGTCTTCTTTCAGATTTATTACATACTGCTATCACATTCTCTAAAGAGAATGAGAATGGAGCAAATTCAATGGAACGGATTTTCAGTTCTTTGCCCACAATTATACATAAATTTAATCATGGCAAGACATAAAAATTTTACCACTTCATGTGGGTGTAATTTCTTAAAAACTCCATTAGAGTTATAATCAAACTTTGTTGTCTTTGCCTGTATATAAAATCAAATTATAGAATTTCAAGAATTTGAAAGAGAAAAGTAAAATACTTACCTTAAATCCAGAATTTTAATCATGAAGGAAGTTCATGAAACAATTGACAATCATTATGCTCAATCCCAAAGTTTCTACTCAGTTGGTTAGAATCTCCTGCTGATAACGTGTTATAAAATAATAAAAGAAGAAGAACAATATTGCAGAGAAAAGTAGGCAGAGAATTCTTATTGAATTTTGGGATAAATTACAATGGGGTAAGATCCCTCTATTTATATGAGAAATATGACTTAGTCACAAAGTAAAACTCTCCACAAGATAGACATTCACTCTAAATAGAATTCGATTCATAACAAAAAGCAATTAGCTGTGCATTGTTATGACTATGAAACTATAATATGGTATACTCCAACGCCATTACAGCTACTAGAGGTATAAAGTTATCTATGCAGAAAACAAAAAACAAAAAATTAATGAATTCAATCTTAAATATATCTACTTTAGTTGTAACCATTTCTATGTGCCTTTTGCCATCTCCATGCTATAGATAAACTCTCTTCAAGTGTGTATCTCGCGATCCAATTTAGTTCACGCCTGATTTTGGACGGATCACTATAGACTTCAGCATAATCTCCTGGACGTCGACTCAGGTATTCAATCTTTATGTCTACTCCTGTAGCCCTTTTACAAGCTTCGACGAATTGTTTCACTGAACTACCTGTAGTAACAAAGCATATGACAATGATATGTATAATATTGCAGTGATAAAAAGGTCAAATGATTTTTACCTTTTCCTGTCCCGACGTTGTAAATACCAACTTTGCTAGGTTTTGCATGCTCTAATGCTTTTACATGAGCATCAATTAAGTCAGTTACATCAATGTAGTCTCTTATACACGTCCCGTCAGGTGTGTTGTAATCGACTCCTCTTATCTGCAGTTCACCATATACAAGAAAATATTCACTTATACACAATGACAGTATAAAGATTTTTACACTATCTGTGTATTTTAATCACTTTTGGCCGCTAACTTGTCTTATTTTCTTGGTTATTTACTCGTAGTTATCTTTCAGGTGACTAGATAGTCTAAAAGTTGTTTTACACTGTAAGCGTGTATGGAAGTTAAAAACTCATGCTAGTAGACTATGAATAAAGACAGACATGATAAAAGTTCAAGACATTGCTTTGAAAAATTTAAAAGTAGTGGGGTCTGGGGAGAGCCGGAAACAGCCTCTCTACCCTTTCGGGTAGGGGTAAGGCCTGTGTACGTATTACCCTCCCCAGACCCCACTTTGTGGGAACATACTGGGTAGTTGTTGTTGTTGTTGTTGGGGTCTGGGGAGAGTAGAGTGTACGCACAGGCGGATCCAGGATTTAAACTCTACGGGTTCAACCTATATAGTTTTTAATATTGAACTCATTATATACTCAAAGTTATAGGTTCATATCCACAAATTATTGTAATTTCTGTGAATTTTTGCACATAATTTGTATTTTGCGTCGAAAGTTATGGTTTCAATTGAACCCGTTGCTATTTGACTACATTCGCCTCTGTTTACGCAGACCTTACCCCTACCTGAAGAAGGTTGAGAGGCTATTTTCGGAAGACCCTCGACTCAGGTGCTTTGAAAAATATAACATCTAATTTGTACCTATTACTGCTTACCTTCAGTCCTGGAATTATTCCCCTGGCTGCATCAAAACAAGCACCAGATATACGACCTTGCTCGCGCAATTCAGGCCGAGGAGCTTCTCCTAATCTTCCTTCAGGGTCTGAGCCAATTACATTGAAATACCTGATTATTTTCATTGTAGACAGTAAGGTACTTGTATCGATTATGCAGTCGAAACAACTTCAGATCACCAAAACTTAACAACTTTATCAAGCTTAAAAATTTGGAAATCAACATTCTTGGAAAATTATCAGCAATCATTAGCAGGTATAGTAACAAGAATAACAACGACAAACCCAGTGAAATCCTATATGTGGGGTTTGGGTAGTGTAGTATATACGCAGTCTTTAACCCTACCTTGAGAAAGTAGAGAAGTTGTTTCTGGAAGACACTCGACTCAGAAAAGCAAGTATAGTAGGTGCTTATATATCTGCTCTAAAGGGGCAAAAACTACTACGATTCACCAGCGGAAAGTATTCAGACTTCTTATGCAAGGGTAACTCCTTTACTAAGAATCAGGTGATCATTCCTCTTCAACGGATTGAAGTAAAGCACAAACCTTAATATCATGATAGCTACATCAGAAGTTTTTGAGAAGTCTAGTATGATATCTTCAGCCATTTTCTTTGCTTCGCCATATGGATTTATCGGCGCCTGATTGTTCAAAGTTGCATCAGTGCATTGGAAAGTCTAGAATCATCAACTATAATTACAATAACTGAACAATTATTCCACACATCAACACCAGCAAAATTATCAAATGACATAAACTGCTGGTTCCAATTCAACATAAGGGAACTTTACTGATAGAGAGAAAATGTATCATATCAAGAAAAGAAAAAAATTACTTTACATTGCTAAAGGTAATTGTAGTTCAGTCACTGACTTGTGGGGTTTGTTCTGTAATAGGCATTTTCTCAGGCTCTCCATACGTGGCGCAAGTACTTGAATAAATTAATGTCTTTACTCCATGTGCCGCCATTGCCTTAACGAGTAGCAGTGTGTTTGATGTGATATTATGATAATACCTGCACAGTACTCAATACTATAGGAGATGCACAGGCTGGAAAACAACAAGTTCAAAATAAGACTATATTCTGATTTAAAAAAGGGCAGCCCGGTGTACTAAGCTCCCGTTATGGGCGGAGTCCAGGGAAGGGCTGGACCACAATCCACAAAGGACTATAGTATGCAGCCTTACCCTGCTATTTTCTGATTACTGCATTGATAATAAGTTTCATAAGCAGAAACTGCATCAAAAAATGAATGATTTAACAGTTGATATAAGTTAGAGCTTCAGAATTTTGTGGTGTACCTAAGAGGCTCTTGTGTACTTTCACCAACATATGCAACAGCTGCAAAATGCATCACAGCGTCGAATGCATTTCTTTTAAATATCTTGTTAACCTGAGGTACTAGTTAAGGATAAGGAAATACTAGCCTTAGACCAGAAGATATACTACACTGCGACAAAATGTGCTAAGAACAATAGGAAGAAAAAGAAAGCATTAGAGATACAGCTACTGCATCTCCTAAATCAGCATAAATAAATTGAAGTCGTCCTGGTTCAGGAAACAACTCTTGGAGAACTTTTACAGCGCCCATGTTACCACGCGAAAGGTTGTCCTGTTCAAATGAATCACATAATAAGGTTGTCCTGTTTACAGCACCCATGTTACCACGCGAAAGGGGACTCTGAAATGAAAAGGTACGTACCACTATAGTTACACGGTATGAATCCTTTAGGAGTCGAAGGGTAGCATGAGAACCGATGAATCCAGCACCTCCAGTAACTAAGACATGAGTTACACCAGGTTCAAGTTGAGAAAACTGAAATTTATATTTGAAAAAATGACTGTCACATTCGTATCAAAATTTTAGTTGGCGTAGCTTATATACTTTAAAGAAGTCAAGAAACAAGAAAATACTGTTTTCAGATAACGTCGCCTAGTATATGACATCATCTGTTACTGAGACAAATGCCTATATGATTATTCTGACAAATGAATAATCATTTTGTTGGAGAATATAACTGTTCCACATCCGATATGGAACGAGGGTGTATTCTCTAACATGGGTCACTCGGTATTATCAATGTACAAAGTTAAGATAGCATTGTGCCTAAATTCATACTTAAATTATTGTGATTTATAGCTCCATTTGAGTTGAAGAAGTAAACAGAAATGCAATTGCATAAGAACAAAGAACACGAGTTCGATTAGAATTTAACCTTCATGAAACTACTAAAACCAGGAGATGTTCTGAATATAAGGAAACAAATTGCAGTAAGGCCAGCAGCCAAGAGCAGTCTCCTAGTTATGTTGCTCCTTCGCTTCGACACCACCACAAAATCCATGCCTGAAAATCAACGCGCAAGTGGACATACTTAGATTTCTAGCTCATGGCGACTTTGTCAATTATTACCATGTTGATGAATCATTTTAGCTATTTAAATACTCCCTCCGTTTCGATATATATGGTAGGGTTTGAAGAAGAATAGAGTTTAAGTAAGAATTGAAAGACTTTAGATACTCGAAATATACTGTAACATTTGTGTGGTTATAAGACTTTTCAAAGCTTGTGATCTTGAACATTTCATAACATTTGAGTGGCTATAAAAGTTTTTTTGATAAACTAGAAATTTTAAGTTCATTTTCAATTTTAAAAAGCTGTCATTCTTTCGAGACGACTAAAAAGAAATGTTGCCACATAAACTGAGTGGGGAGAGTATCATTGAAAGCAATTAACTTTTTGCTATGAAAGAATCCCTACTTTTCAACCAATTGCTTTGCTATTGCAACTTCCACATACATGCTAAAATATAACTTGATGGAAATAAAATATCATAATTCACAACTTCTCTCCCCTGCACCAAGAGAGAGAAGGTAAATCAATCTCTATGCAAGGATAAATATGGAAAATTATTCATATAATTGAGTAATTTTACAAAAACTATATATTTCATATTAAACTCGAACTCCCTCTCACGGATTACTAACTCGTTGATTTAAAATTCTGAATCTGCATACAAGAATGAATATTTAACAAAATACTGTGACAAATTAGACCAACTAGTTTGAGATCGAGATTAGTTGATTGTTACAGTCATACCTCCCTATAAGAGCATCTCTTATAACATTCATTTACCATAAACGCCAAATTATTTTTAGAATCGACTTTTATGTTATGTTATGATATATGTCCCACTATAACAGCATTTCAATATAGCGGCAAGAAAAATATCGGAACAAACGAGGTTGTTATAGAGAGGTTTGATTGTAATAGGTTAAATCTTAAATTTATATCCCTAGAAATAACACCAAAACAAGTACAGACCTTTGTACAAATGCCATGCAAAAAGAGAAGTTGACAATCAACGAAAACTATTACATAATCAACCAAAACTATACAAAAAAGGAAAGAATGCTAAATAATCAATAATAAAGAGAACAAAGAACCTTTTTTGTTTTTACCTAAGTAGAAGATGAAAGGAAGAATCTTTGATCTGTAAAGAAAACAGAAATGCAAAGAAATGGAAAAAAAAAAAGATAAACAAGAAAAGAAAAACGAAGAGGGGTGATTTAATAAAATTATAAGTATAAAGAGAGCAACAAAAGATAAAAAGAGAGTAAAAGAAATTAGCAAAATAAAAGAGAAAGATTCAGAAATATGAGTATATAGTGCAAAAGCAGATCTAAGCTTCAAAATGAAGGGATAATAATTATTTTAGAACCTAATTACACTGCCAAAACGAAGTCCTGGTCTTCTGGGGAAATGTCATGTTACCTAACTTTTGGACTTGTGTTAAACTTTTTTATCTTTGTTGCAGTTATAAAAAAAACAATGGAACTTATTGTAAAAATCTTAGGCTACTTGAAGGGGAGCCTTGGCGTAACTGATAAAAGTTGTTTTAATATGACATGTAGGTCATGAGTTTAAGCCGTAAAAATAGCATCTTACAAAAATATAGGGTAAGTACATACAATAGACCCTTGTGATCCCCGGACTCCACGCATAGCGAAGGCTTAGTGCAACTAACTAGACTGCCCTTTTTTTGGCTGCTTCACTTAATGGGGATACTTTAATTTATTGTTCACTTATTTCTTTATTTATTATCATTATATCGGATCAATTTGCGCGCCTTCTGATTAACTTTCACCATTCAGTAAACGGTGCTAGAGATGGGCTCTAATGACGTGAAATCACTCGAACGCTCAAATCAATATGGAATGAAGTGAGTTCACATTGAGCGAATAAGATGAGAATTCACATCCCAACTAGCTTGAATAGCCAATCCCAACTAGCTTGAATAGCGCCGATCCCAACTAGCTTGAATTGAGCCAGTGGTAGTAGTGTACATTTTGAGCTTATTATATATCACATAGATCACTATTTATTCTCGGGAACAATCCAAGGAACTTCCTTTCAATTTTCCAAATTTATGGAATTAATTAAAAGCAAGGAGAAAGAGTATAGGTACTGCCTAAATCACACAAGTAGGGTCCGTGGAAATTCAGTCGCCTACAGTGAGGATATAACAACTAATCCACAGCCCTTTTCATACTGCGACAAATTGAAGACATATAAAGCATCTATAGTACATCCAGTGCGCCAACACCAGTAAAAAGCTATAGTGGCATTGGCATAACTGAATCGACAGCGAACAGCAAATATCATATCAACTTTGTAAACAATACTGGGGAATGTTATTCAGTAGAACATTAGTCAATGAACAAGAGCATGTATTTATTACAGTTTTCATCCATAAAAGTTTCCAAGTCTATAACAAATATCTCCTACTGAAACTGCAGAGTTGAGCCATCATGTCCTATGAGCCAGCAACGTCAACGCCTCTTCTTCCTGAAAAAAAAAAGAGAGAAGATGGCCAAGTGGAAGAGCTCCTAAAACTCCCCATAAATCATCTTTACATCCTACCTTTCCAGCTTTTATCCAAGTTTACAGAAAGAGCATTCGAAAAACAAGCTCTTTGGATGAAAAACACTAAAAGGGACCAATAACCCCGTCACTTTCTGACATTATACACAGTTACGCAAGCTGACACTTGTCACAAAAGAGAAAGAACCAAACCTTTCCTTCAAAAAAAGGATGAAGGAAAGTTGAAAAGAGGGAAAAGAAACATGGAAAGAAAAGGTGGGCAGAAAGGAAAAATTTGGAAAAAAATAGAAAAAGACACGTACGTTGGAGGAAGAGGAGCTTTAGGCATTAAAATGGCACCCAACATATACGCATACCCTTGATTCTAGCCGTCGACATTTTTCTGGCATGGAGGCATAGCAGAAGATTACATTGTGAAAAAGGGCAGCCAGATGATGATCTTGAGAACTATTTGCAATTATGACATCTTCGCATCTCCACTAACAGCTTACAGATTCAGGACTTATTTGTCCAGTGCTTCCACCGTGAGCATTGGATCCAGTCACAGGCATGGACCTCTGAGCAAAATTCAACAACAGCTTCCTCTGCTGCTCATTTGTGTGCGGGAGACTAGCACGTAAAAGTTCGACCGGCATCTCTCTGCTTACAGCTCTTGCAGCTTCTGTATCAAACGTCTCTGTGTTTGACTGAGCCTGTGGAAGTATCGATTGCATTATTGAGTCGTACTTACTCAAGCAATACTTAGTAAGTAAACCAAAAAAGGCATCAAATGATGCCTGCCAAAGAGCACGATTAGGCATGCTGAAGCTGCTAACAGCCTGAGGATCAGTCAAGAGATGAGTTGCCTTTTCAAGAACAGATTTAAGAATAATAGAGGCTCCATCTCCAGCAGGGCTTCCAAGAGGACGAAGAGGCGGCTGCTCTGAGGAACAAACAACAGCAGCTAGACAAGCACTAAGCAAATTAAGGTCCATGCCACGGGTACATGCAGAGACTGTTTTTGCAAAATTAGTGATCGTATCAGTAGCTCCTGGATTAGGTGGATGACCACCAAACAAAAACCTTAAATGCCGAAAAATTGCCATGCAAACTATTCTTGCAAGCTCGCCACCGGGTGCCAGAAGCTGAAGATACCTTGAAATGAGTTTCCGGCCTTTTGGAAGAGACACCAGCCATAAGAACACAATGTCATCTTTAGGGGTAAGCCCAACTGAACTCCCACTTTTTCCTAGCGGGTCAACAAGCTGAAGTGAGGAAGCCATGCCTTCCAACAGGATCTGCCGCTTCCGCCTCAGCTGAGCACCTCCATCTTGTGGCTGACTAAACTGAAGTAGCCTGTCGATATCATCAACCTCAAGGAGAAGACAGAAACCATCCTCTATTGTAATTCTAGCTGCAAGCATTGGTTCCTGCTCTAAAGATTTCTCAGACATGTCATGTTCACCACTGCCATTACAAACAAATCCAGGTGGATCATATTCAAGAAGAGGACGAGGCCTGCGGATGGAGGAAAATGAAATCTGCCCCTTAGCATCAACATGGAGATGAGGTTGTGACTCTGTGCTATTACGTGACCGTGAAGGTTGCTCCTTGTTTGGACAAAAACGATATTTTGACCTCGACTCAGCTGCTTTCTTTGCAAGCCGAGCTTGGTGATAATAATCGTCCACGTATGGATCATTGCCATGTGTTGCGGGATGCTGCATTTTCAGGATGCTCTCTATTTCATCACCAGTCATGTACTTAGATCTGAACTTCGAAACATTACTCTCACTTTTTTGGCTACCAGCTTCAGAGGCTTGTTGAGAAAAACGCACATTCTGTCTACCTTTATTAGATGACTTAGATCTTGAATCTCTCGAATCAGCCGATCCATACTTAACCAGGTGGGAAGGTGAAGGAAAGGAATTAAATTGGGAACACAGTGCAGAAAAATGAGCTAAAGATGGTTGAACTGAAGGATGCAATCTCTGCTGCTGTAGCTGCCGGGGGGACATTAACTGAGGGGACAATAACCCATTCTGAGCAAATTGATGTGGAGATATACTATTTAAGAGGCTAGAATGATCCCCATGGATGAGACCGGCATGACTAATCCAGTGGTTTTGAAGCCGGGTATTGAGAGAAAGACCCGTAGGGGTCCACTGTGGCATGTTTCCACCGTAATGGAGCCCATGAGACATGCCTGCTAAATGGATATTAGGATTTGACAAAGTGGGGAGATTGGCAGTTGAATAGGGTGGCTGAGGTCCAGCAGCAAGAGATGGCATACTTTGATGATGCAATAGGCTGTGTGGTGAGGCTTGTTGAGATCTGCCACCAGGAGGAGGGACAGAAGTGTAAGATGCCTTTGGCACTAAAATGGGTTCGCTTGAGAAGCGTTGAAGTTGTTGGGGTTGCTCAGGGTAGGAGGATGTTCTATACAACGGTTTTGACTCTGTATGATGCACAGGAGAGAAATGTGTCTGTGAAGACCATCTTTTGCTATCCTGGTAACATTCAGTGTCAGACAAATGCTGATCAAACCAATCAGTAAAATCAGTTTCCTTTGCCCATTCAGCTGCCGACGAACCTGCAAACAACTTCTGTCAATCAAAGAGACCTACGTGGCAAGGTCATCATAAGAATGACAATAATGAGTTATAGATATAATATGGCATATATTAAAATAGCAAATCAAATTTTCCTTGGATACAAGAGTCTCCTACAGATTTCCTGTAATAGTTGAACATGCAAAATTGAAAAGATGCATGCCCGACCCCAATAAGAAGAAGAAAGATGGCAGGGAAATAGTGAAGGGTTTAAAGGACTTCAGATTTACAGTTAGCACCAAAAAGATCAAAACTGAAAAGAAATGGCGAACTCTCAGCCATGAGCAGCGCAACCAATTTTAGTCTCCAAAGGTATGAGTCAAGTGCCAATGTATGATATCGCAGAATTTACAGAACTTGGACTATGACCAAATATGCAGGGGCAGATAGAGAGATTAGGGGCATAACATTTCTTTTACAGAGTACAACAGATATAATTAACAAGGAAAATCGTAGTGAATATCACTCAGCCAATAGTCGAAGAGATATCTTTAAAATAAAACGGCAACATCAGATGCCAACACAAAGATGAATCAACATGTGCACTTACTTTCCCTAGAAAAAGATCCTGATCCACGATCTCCAATAACTCCAGGATGCCTAGGTCCTGTGACGTTTCTGTTCAACTGGAGAAAGAAAGACAATCATGTTCGCCTCAAGAAAGATCATGTAAGGACACACCATCAAGATCATTATAACATACTCAACTGTGCAATGTGCAAGAAAGATCAGAAGGTAAATCCCAAAAACTAAGTAAAGCAAAATTGTAAGGTATTACACATCAAAATTAAGTATTATTTCATGAATAGCATCTCACACAAATGCCAATCAGAGACATGAAGACTAAGTAGACAAGGAAAAGAAAATTATTAGCTGCAAATCCTATTAATGTGTGAAAGGCTCGGTTTCCTTTACGTCTCTCTTAAGTTCAGCTGGTTGCAACATTAAACCAATTCATTAGCCCCTATAAAGTCACGAAACTAATCAGATTCATCAGGCAGAGGATCTTCCTGCTCTACAGAACAACAACTACCCAGTAAAATCCCACAGAGTGTTGCTAAAAAATTCACAAGCCACAGCTTTTTTTTTAAATTATGATCAAGTAAAAAATATAATTTAATTGATAATGGTAAAGTTCCAGTCCCATATACAAGGGGTACACCAAAAAGAGAGAACCACCATGCATGACACCTATCTTCTTTACAAGTAGGAACCTCATGGATGCACTAAAAGACATTAAAAGCAGGGGTTATTAACTCATTATTCTCTAGATGTACAAAATTAAGCTCTTTGTCCTTCAAAAGCTCTCCTATTTCTTTTTCTCCATACTATCCTCAGAAGTGCTAATGAGCAACATCCCACACCTGGTGTCTTCTCTTCTTTCCTTTAAAGGCCCAACTAGATAAAGCATCCTTCACAATACCAGCATGGTCCATTGTACAATACTCAGCATGGTACATTGTATCTGAACCATCTAAAGCTCCCACCACAGACATGATGCTACCGACCAATTTAGTACGAGATGATCCATGTACTCTCCCGAGTGTCTACACATGAATGAAGCACCAACTAGCATATGCCATCCTCCTCTTCCTCAAATTTTTGGCTATTAGAACTGCGCCACTAGCAGGCAGCCAAATGAAAAAACATACTACCTTTTTGGCACCATAGAATCCAAACCAGTGGATAGGAAAACCTGACTTCTCTCTAACTAGCAACTCACAGTAGTAACTCTATATGTCCGCTACTTGCTAGAACCCATCTTTAAGAATTATGACGCTCTACCAGTACTGTTTGTATATAGAGCATTTCAAGCAAAATCTGTATCCTGAAAATTCGTTCTCAAGTTTGAGATCCCACATTACATTCCCACTCATGTAATCTCCCAACTTGTTGGACAGTTATCTCTTCTTCAAGAAATATACTTAGATATTTGTGAAAGTAATCCTCAACATGTTGTCACCCAAAAAACTAACCTTGTACGTTCCATAACCTGAATGAGATACAACCACTACACTCTTCTCCATCTCTTATAATATCGCACCAGAGCCTCCTTATCAAAAAATATCTATCCAGAGCCTCCTTATCATAAAGTATCTATCCAGTGGCTGCACCAAAAGGAACATTGGTGTTTTTGGTCATCCACCCCCTTCCATGTTTGCCATATTTTTCTGCTATCACGTCTCCTCTGTTCCAAATCTCCACAACCACTTCCCTAACACGGCTTTGTTAACGACGCGAGAGTTTTTACCCCTAGCACTCCCCCACCGGAGGTTGTACCAACTTCCCAACTAAGTGAAATTTTCTTGCCCCATAGACAGGGTCCCGTAGCATGTTCCTCTGTAGTCTTTCAGTTTCTCTGTCACGCTAGCAAGTACTAGTGGGGACACAAAATAAGTGGGAATGTTCGAAATAGTGCTTTTAGTTAATACTTCCTGTCTCTTTTGAGAATATTTTTTCTCCATACTGCAAGTCTTTTCTCTACCTCTTTACTACCGGATTCCACATTGTTGTGTCTTTGTTTCATGAACTAAAAGACAGACCAAGATAAGTGGTTAGGAGGGCTCCAATCCTACAGTTGATCACCTGTCATAGACTATCAGAATTATCCACTCCACCAACTAGATGATGATTTCTCAAGGCTTCCAGTGGTTCTTGTTGGCATTGCAAAATATTAGTCTCGTCTGCAAATAAGCAGTGTATAACTCTGACAATGCCTTGACCCCCCGCTGTTGAGAAACCCCTCAATTATCCACTTAGCACAACTCTATCCATCATTTTACTCAACGGTTTCATAACCATTATAAATAGTATGGGCAATAATACATCTCCCTATCTCAGGCCTATCAAGCTACCAAAAATCCCACATAGGCAACCATTCACCAGGCCCAAGTATCTGACCATAGCTATGCAGCATCTAATCCACTTCCTCCACCTGTCACTCAATCTCATTCTCTATATAAAGAAATCAAGAAATCCCAATTGATATGATTGTACATGATACGCTTTCTTGAGGTCCAGCTAGCAAAATATACCAAGTTCTTCCAGCTTCCTTATGGATATACTACTTCATTTGCCAGCTATGCAGCGTCTAGAATCTGTCTTCCTTCCACAAAAGCATTGTGCGAGGTAGATGCTGTCTCATCCAGCATATTGTTTAGTCCATCAGAGAGTACCCTGGGGATTATCTTATAGATGTTTTACTAAAAGGTCTTTAGTTTTGATGCACGTGGTTATCTCCTTCGGGTTTTAACCAATTACATTAGACCAAAGTAACTCCCATTTCTATCCGGAATCAAGAAGACATAAAGTTAAAATAGCATGACCAGGTATTATAGTGAAAACCACCAATTAAAAAGGTACATCATGGGCTGACCTTTGAAAATGTAGTTGCCAGATCATCTATGTCGGATAAAGACCCCAAAGCTGATCCCTGGAGATAAAGCAGTAAATTAGTTTAAAAAGCACATTACCCTACAGTATATCAGTAACTCATCAAAGTAATAAATAAATACAGCACACATACACCACCAAGGACACAAACACAAGGGATGGTACCAACATTATCTAGAGATCACACATAAACAGAATGCAAAAAAAAAGAGAGTTAGAAGAAAATAACAAATTCCTGAGCCAGAAGAACAAAAAGTGGGGAAAACAGATATTATAATAGTTAATTGGCAATGACATCACCGGACTCTCAAGGACAACAACAACAACAACAACAAACCCAATAGTTTCCCACAAGTGGGGTCTGGGGAGGTTAAGATGTGCGCGGCCTTATCCCTATCCCTGGAAGGACAGAGAGGTTATTTCCGATAGGCCCTCCGCTAGAGAAGAGAACGACAGCTAGTGAAGAGAACGACTGGAAAAAAAAAATTGCAACAAGTAGAAATAACAACAAGATGAAATAAGATCGAATCCAAGAATGCAATCAAACTCGAGATAGTAATAGCCATCTATGAATAAAAGATATCATACTAACACTAATGCTAGCAAACTGAGTAAGACAAAGAGAAACGTTCGACTAGTTACAAATATTTTACCCTAATCTTTGACCTTCACACTCTTCAGCCAGCTCCAGTTGCATCATGTCTCGCTTAATAACCTCTCCCTAGGACTTACTAGGCCTGCTCTCATGCTGCCCACCAAGGGTAACAGCTCGCACCTTCTAACTGAGGTTTCTATATTTCTCCTCTTAGCATGCCTGAACTATCTCAATCTTGCCTCTGCATCTTATCCTTCACAGGGTCATTCCCACATTTTCCCAAATAACTTCATTACTAATCTTATTCAACCGGGTATGCTCACACATCCACCTCAACATCCTGAACTCGGCTACTGTTAGCTTCTGGGTATGAGAGTTCTTGACCGACCAACATAACCTTGTAGAACTTACTTTTAAGTCTCAACAGCACATTCTTATCACACAAGACACCGAAGCGAGCCTCCACTTCATCCATCCTGCTCCGATACGATGCGTGACATTTTCATCAATCTCCACGTTAGCTTGTATTATGATCCAAGATACTTGAAACTACCTCTCTTTGGGATGATTTACATATCAAGCATCACCTCCATATCCCCTTCCCGGGTACCGTTGCTGAACTTGCACTCCATGTATTTCGTCTTTGTCCTGCTCAACTTGAAACCATTAGACTCTAAGGTTTGCCTCCAAACCTCCCGCCTCTTGTTAACACCACCCCGCGTCTCGTCAATTAAAACTATGTCATACGCATATAACATACACCATGGCACCTCACCTTAAATGTGTCTCATCAATGCGTCCATCGCCAAGAAAAATAGGAATAGACTAAGAGATGATCCCTGGTGCAACCCCATCATAACTAGAAAGTCTTCCGATCTACTCTCGCTGCCTAACCCGAGTTTTAGCTTCATCATATATGTCCCAATTATCCTAATGTAAGCTACCGGACCTCTTTAGCCTCCAAGCATCGCCAGAGCACCTCTCGAGACTTTGTCATATGCTTTCTCTAGGTCAATGAACACCATGTGCAAGTCCTTTTTATATCTCCTTATACCGCTCCACCAATCTCCTCACAATGTGAATGGCTTCCATAGTCGAACTTCCCGACATGAAACCGAACTGGTTCTCAGAAATGGACACACTGACCTCACCTTCACTGCAACCACCCTCTCCAGGTAAGCATACTGATAAAATTCACAAACCAATTTAATAAAAGGGAAACATGCAGTTATTTTCCACAAGTTAGAGCTAAACACCAATCTTAAAACATCTACTATCGCACTCAGCATATTTAGCCTATATTTTCAGTAAAAAGAAAATTTAGTTCCATAAGGGTAGAGTCCACAAACCTAATCAAAGTGAAGCTAAAATACCCACATGCCTTCTACCACCGGTTTCCAATTTCCTAAATACCACTTCCCTAAACAGACAGCCTTAATTGCAGCTCAGAAGCTTGGACAAACACCTGCACACCACTAACCTAACCCTCACATTGACCTCTTAGATCAACGGTGAAAGGAAGCATTGCAGTAGAACCGTGATTGTAGAGTACGAGGGGAGGGTCGTAGGACCCTTAGGTGAGAAAGCAAAGAAAAGAAGGCAATATTTGTTGCCTATTTGGCCAATTCCATAAGCTACATATGTAGGACAAGCAAAAGCAAACAATATGAATGTGTCGCTACCATCTATGATATGACACACTTTCATGATCTAACAAGATGAGAACCTGTAGTTAATAACACTTAGAAGAAATGAAGAGCGCCTTTAGTATTTTCCTTAACAAAAGGAGCTGATGCCAAGTCCATTTATTTCCTCCTTTTCTCTTCATTCTAGATAAAGATAGAGAACAAATGTCCACAAGCAAGAAACAATTAATACATAAAAAAAGTATGACACAGTACGGCAAACAAATCATGTACGTCCTCATTTTTTTCAAACAAAGAATGTAAAGTTTAAAAATAGAAATAAAAGAATGTACCTCATCTTTTTCAAACAAATGGTACTCCTGTACATCCTCGTCATCAAATCCACCATCCACCGAGGGAACACAACTGTTTCCTTCTTCATCTAGGCCTCCCAATTCAACTTCCTCTCCTATATCTCGTCCAAAAAATGCATACTGTGATGCATCGAAAAGTGCACAATCTGCATCAAAACCCAACAAGAAATGTCAGTATATACACACCCTTTTCACATTCAAAAATAAACAAGCTTTTTCTTCTACCAAACTAATCACTCTCACTCTCCTCCTTAGTATGTCCCAGAAAGAATGACACATTTCTATATTTAAAAATAATTTAACTCTATTTTACCCTTAATGGAATTAGTTCATAGCCATACAAATATCTATGACTTAATTTAGACCATAAGTTTCAACAACATTTCTTCCTTTCTTAGCTTATGAATTCCTAAGCAACTTCAAGTTAATACTACAATAATAACTAGATTCAGAGAAAAAAAATTATAAATATTTAGTAGATTTTTAAATACACACAGAGGGTGTGGGCGAAGACATCTATTACATGCTCCGTCAAACATAGACATCTAGTACAAAGTAAAACAGGGAAACCCACATAGAATCAAACAGTAATTTCAATAAAATCACACAATTTATATATAAACAAACAAAAAAACCGTGCACTGAGCTGACCTGAGATGGAGCTAGAGGAGTTGGACAAGTCCATGGAATCTTTGCCATCAGATCTGTCCATAATTTACGAAATTACCACAAAAGAAATGGAAACCCTAACAAAACTAAACATGTAATTCGACTGAATTAAAAAGCCCTTCTGGTTATTAAAAAATGAGGTTTTTTTTTTAGGGCTTTTGAAGAAATAGAGAAGATTGAGAGAGAAGAAGATGAGGAGAAGAAGAGAGACACATAGCGTGAATATGAATATTACGTGTTTGGTTTAGTGTGTGTCTGTGTGTGCGTGTAAGGTAAAGAAAGAGACGGGAGACTTTTCTTTTGTTTCCCCGAAAGTGAGAAGTGAATGTTAAGAGAGAGAGAAAGACAAAGAGAAGACCGAGGGAGGACTTATGGGATAAGCTAAAATTATGTTATTTTTTATTATCTAATACACTTTTTTCTTTTATAAAAAATATTTGATAAATTTTTAATGCATATATACGATTTGGGTAAAAGTTATTTAGATTTTTATGTACTCGCGTCATTGCTTCTAGATCCGCCACTAAAACTCGTAGTTGTTACCCTTCACGTACGCACATGATTAAATATTCTTTTGTATAATAACTTACAAATCACATAATAGGACAAATTGCATTTGGTAAACTCCATATGACAGGCTTGACCGAGAAGGTATACAAGTGGATTTCGAAACTTATACCTTCCATTTGGAAAGTCACTCACTCAAACCAACTTAGCCACCTTGAAAAGTTTATTTTTTCTATTATAGCAATGATCTTTGAATTATTTTATTCCATTATTTCATTAGTTACATGTGCATCTTGCTATCTTCTACATATACATATATGTGGATCAAAAAATTATACCCAATAATCATAAAAATAAATTATTGATTACTGTTTATTTTATGGGCAAACTTGTAAGGTTAAAATTGATGAGTATTGCCCATAGAACAAGTGATGGCAATACTTGTAAACATAAAATCCTACCCACAAGATAAATGTGATAAAATAATCAGTAATAATACTGAACCGAAATATCCTATTTATGCTAATCACCAGATGAATAATTGTACCTATCAAAATTTATTTTGTTTGGATCTACCTTCAATCGTCATGCAGCAAGTTCTTATTTTTTTTTATAATATATTATCCTGCTTTTCTCAATCAAACAAAAAAAGGAAAGCAATCACTTGATGCTTATTTAATATTTTTAGATTTTTAGAATATAGACCATGATCTTCAAAGTTAACACTTATTTGATTGATAATTAAGTCGTGCTACCTTTTAGAGCTCATCTGGTACAAGAGATAAGACATAATTTAAGAAGAATTTATTTTATGTTTCGTTGGTATTACAATTAATCCCGAAACTAGTTATTCAGAGATTGTAATATTTTTTTAACGCCATAAAAAAATAACATAACTTGTTTCTAAATAACTAATCCTGAGATAACTTCTTTCCGATAAAACGCTCCCTTAGTGTTGTTTTCTCTTCTGAGATAGGCATTTAGATTAATTCATGAAATATGTGTTATCTTGCATTTGTACATTAACAAATAACAAGTTCCAAGTTAGACAGATTACATCACTTCCAAGACAAGCTTAATTATCTTTTAATTTAATTTAACATGGACGGAATAACAGTAACAAAAAACGATCAGCATCTACCTCATCTCGATCACAAGGAGAGGTTCATTATGACGGGGGTATATTTTTTTTCCTCAATGAAAAAATAAAATACATAGGGAACCATCCTTTTGTTGCGGCATGCTCCTCAAATTTACAGATTCAAAGGGGCCTCAAGCCTTACTTAGTTTCGCAAGTCTTTGTCAACTGAGTAGGACATTTTCCTTTTAGTTTGAATAATTTATTCTCATTATCTTTAATTATTTCAGCTGAGGCCATACTAATCAGAGGTGATTTATTACTGAAACATTTTGATTCATTAAAATAACAAAAATGTGTATTGTGTTTCACAACTTTAAAGCTTCGAGTTCAAGTTGCTTTTAAAATTTTAAATTATTAGCTAAAATATTGGATCATAACAATTGTTGATGGCGAAAGGTGCTTTGTGAAAGTCGGTCCATAATAATGAAAGTACAACTTGAACCAAAAAGGAAGGTACAACTGATCATTGCTTATGAATCAAAAATCACTTCCTGCTTTTTAAATTCTTTTTTTGGCTACATTCAATTCAAGATTTTTACAATCTTTCACTTGAAGACTACTCTAACAGATCATGTCAAATTAAAAAGGACAATTCGTGTATAGTTGCGAGTCAGAATATTTATTAAGAAGCATCAACATAAAAAGTAAATATACGAAAAGGTCAAGAAAATTAATCGTATAGTATATACCAAAATTAGGGGTGTATAAAAAAAAATCGATAAATCGTATCAAACCGGTAATTTGAGTCAAATCGGAAACAAAAATCCGATCATAGGTTGGTTTGACTTGGCTTGGTGTTGAAAAAAATAACCCGACCATAATTGGTTTGGTTTGGTTTTAAAAGTCAAACCGAAACCAAACCGACCTGATATTACATTTATTCAATTTTTACAAATATTTTATACGTATAGATATTTATTTTTAATACAATTCATACATATTTCTTAAACTTTTTCACAGTTTTATCTTTAAACATATTGTTTCAAGTTTGGAATTAATATTCTTGAATGGTCCGAAAAATTTTATAGTTCATAAAGGTAGTAATTCAAATAAACTTCACATCAATACTAATGCTAACTAAGAAAATTCAATTCAACACTAGAAATGATAATAATGTGAATATCTATTTTTTAGTTTTGCATTGTTTATATTGAAATGCATATCTTAGCTTATCTTTTTCTTTAGTGCTTAATTGTTTAACTAATATACTTATAGTTGTACTTATTTAAGCATGACTTATATAGTACTTTTAGATTATGTTAATATTTATTATGACTTATTACTTAGTAATATTTTTTTTTATGGCGCATCTCATATTATTGTATTATTTTCTTGAAAAATACATTATATAGTTGTATCCTCGTAGAATTAGAGGAGTATGTGGAGCACAAGTTATATATTTGTGTAATGAAGACTTATCGGAAAAAAAAAACCCGAAAACCCCAAAAAAAAATCGAAAAACCCGAGATTGAAAAATTCGATTTCGTTGGTTTGGTTTATAATTTAAAAATTCGATACTATTGGTTTGGTTTGGTAATTAAAAAGTCCGAACCAACCTAGCATATGTACCCCTAACCGAAATATCAATTAATAAAGATAACTCTACTACTGTTTGTCTTCGTTTTATTTTTCTTGTAAGCATGGACATACAAAAAAAAATTTGCAAGCAGTGTCGATAGTAAAAAAAGGAACATACTCAAGGTTAGTTTATACTTTATAGGCATAGGATATGTAATTACTGTATAATTTGGTACCTGACAGGTACGGATAGTTTGGTCAAACCTAATAATTTTAACTTCGACACTATATTAAAAAAAATACAAAATATAAATTTCAAACTTAATAACTCAAACCGGTCATCATAGGTTAGCACTACACATAATTCCTTTGCTCCGCACATCACGGACAAAATCACAGAGCAACATTCGGTGGCAGATGGGAAGCACATGATGCATTAATATTGAGAGCAAATAGTTTGAAATATTATATATTATCAAAAATCACAGGAACCTTCGTTGTGTTTCTTATTAATGGACAAATTAAATTATGCGTTTGAGGGAATACATTAATATACTATATTTATCTTAGCTAGTTGACTGACTTTGTTCACCTTATTATTTTGTTGCTGTTTCTTGTTTTATTTCCTATTATTTATTGACTCGAGGGTTTTGGTGGTAATATTTTCATACACATTACCTTCTCCATATTTCACATATAAAATTACATTGAATTTATTATTGTAGTTGACTGACTTAGAGCTTGTTTGGATTGGCTTAAAAGCTAGTCGAACCAGCTTTTAAGCCAATTTTAGATGTTGGGAGTGTTTGGCAAAAAAGAAAACGGCTTAAAAAAAGTTAAAACTTGCTTAAAAAGGGCCAAAAGCCACAAGTTGGCTGATCCCAACTTTTTTTTTCCAACTTAAAAGCCAACTATCTTTGACCAAGTATTTTACCCTCTTGTCCCTAATAATATTTATTATTCTAAAAAAGCATAACATATATTTAAAGTGTTTAAAATTTAATCACTTGTACGAAGTTTCAAAAAAGCTGAAGTTTGGATTTACTTGTTCACGTTTGACAGTTCATTTAATAATTATAAATATAATTTTGTCAAATATAACGAAAATTTATTTTTATAAAACATGTTATACATCACGCTTAAAGATTTAAATTCAAACCAAAATAATTTTTTTAATATTTTAAATTTTATATTTTGATGTTTTAGTCCGTATTCAGTTTTTATAATTCACAAACTATTGAGTACAAAATATATTGCAAAATATACATATATTATATAAAAATAGTACTATTGTTAATTTTGTTGTTTAAATATATAAGGAAAAGCTAACAATTAGTTGTAAGTTTAAATATTAATTATTTCGTGATCAATTCAAATATTAATTATTTCATATTTATACTTATAAGTTTGAAATAAAATATTATAGTAATAAGCTTCTTTATAGTTTTAACAGCTTTAAGGATATTTCAGTCATTTTAATAGAAAAAGTGCTTACCAGCACTTGTTTACCAAACATTTCAACATCTTTTTTCAGCTCCAGCACGATTATCCAAACGCATAACTGCTTATTTATAAAACCTGCTCCAGCACTTAAAAAGTGCTTTTAAGAACTTGTGCTTAAAAGCAACTCTTTTAAGCCAATTCAAACGGCCCTTAGTTAAGTTTTGTTGCTTTGTTTGAGCTCAAAGATCAATGGAACAGCGCAATGTAAACATTGGTGTCCACATAATTTTAATATTTTACATAAAGTGGTGTCAAGTCTATTTTCGAAATTCAGCTCGCAATTGAGTCTAAATATTGATCTGTAATGGTTTTAAAACTTTATTATTTTCTGTCTACAAATTAATATTTAGTTTGTATTATTTTCAATTCATGACAGAAGTACATTTATTCTTTACAAGGTTATTCAAAAACTAAGCCAGCAAGCTGAATATTTTCATCAAGTTGCTTTTACAAGCATGAATGATGTTGAAGCAAAGCCGAATTTAAAATTTCAAGAAAATGGATTCACCACTACCTTAATGATAAATATCGGTTTGATAATACAAAATATCTATATATATATATATATATATATATATATAAAGGAGGGAATAAAAAAGTTGAGGTGTCACCTCTTTTGGCCAAGAATCCTATTTATCTTTTTTCTCCATTTTTTAACTTTTTATTCCATCTTTCTTAATTTTAACTGTTGTAGCAATAAAAGTCTTCATTATTATTGCTCCAACATTTCATATTCTTTACTGTAAACCAGTACCCACGAACTGATTCCATTTGTATTCCACATTAATGGTCCTTAAAAATTTGCATTAATAATGAAAAGGAGGCCAAAAAGAACAAGTAATGCATATATAAAGATAACGGCCAATAGTTATCTCCATATCAAATAGGTTCTGAATTATATCCTCTTTAGAAAGGCTTCTTATATTTTATCCCGTATGGTTTCGAAGAAAAGTGTAAGGAAAGCTGTTGTTGTACGACCTTGGAAAATTTTCAGCAGTGTCAGGATTATTTAATGCGTATAAAATTTATTTGTATATTGTTATTTGAGTAATGTTCTGGTATTCGTTGCATTTTCGTTGGTTAAAAAAGTCACTCCTTGCCCATTTTATCGTTGTTCGTTTCTTTACTAATAGCACTGTACTAGAATATCATTTTCTACTATTGTGTACTAAATATATTGAAGTGTGTCTTCCAATCTATATATATATAGCTGGGAATTAGAAAGGTAATGTGGCACTTCCTATGACCAGCATTGGTATTTATCTATTTTCTTCCTTTTTCTACAATTTCCTATTCATTCTACTGCATAACAAACAAACCGATTCGGGAAAAGACTATAGTTTTGCTTCTCAAGGGTCATTAGTTACGTAAAACACTATCCGTTTGCTTCTGAAAAGTCGCACTGCAATGAATTCCATTTACGCTTCCGTTTCCAAAAGATAATGCCCCTCGCTCTTCCACTGTCTTTTGTCCTCCTCTAATATCTACCCATGCAGACATACCATACTACGGGTATGCCTCCAGCTTACTATGTCTTACAATATCATTCTTCTTCATTTCCTAGAATTATTAACAATGATATGATTGCTTAAATTTAAGTATTGCTATTATTTTTTGTTTGCGCAGTTTAACTTTTGAAGAAATGAAGATATTTGACCACCACCAGACATGAATTTCGTGGCAGATGCACCCTCAACTATGTTGGTAAAATTCTTTTTGCTTCAATATAATTTTCTTTTTTTTTCTCAATGTGAATTGAATAATTGTTAACCTTCTTCATCTCTCTACTCTTTATTTAACCGTTTAATGTTATGTATTTTCAAGTACAAAATAATACTTGGGTAATGTATTAGTTATGGTGAGCCAAAATTCAAAAGTTTTTGTTGTTTTCCTACGAGATTGAACACATCTATTGGGATTCAGGAACGACAATAGCTTAACTTTTGGCCTACTTTGCAAGAATATATTTGATCGATCTGAATTTTTTCCGTATGGAATGAATTAATCATACAACTTTTGTCCTACTTTGCAATACTTTTGGACTCATATAGAGTGTGACAAAATATTGAGTTGATCAGAATTAGGAGTTATGGTATGTTTTACGTTATAAGAATTCCATTTTTTTCATTCATGAATAGATAACCGAACGAAGAGAGATACTACATATTCTCCAAGTGTATTCATCTCCAACAGTTATCTTTATGAAATTGTCTTGTATTCACTATAACCGGGAAGCAAACCATCAAATACTTATTTTTATGGCACATTAATTTATCATGCATGTGGTTATCCTCCAATTTGTGGTAATCGCTGGAGCCTGGAATACGTATATAGTTTGGTGCTAAGAAAAAAGATCGTTAAGTTTTTGCATCTGAACATTTCTTCAGCTCGTGATGATATATAATGCAATCCTACATACGTGACAAGACGATTCATTCATATTATCTTGCATTGAAAATTGAATAAATTAAGTTATATCGCCAACCAATTCCCTGTATCGGCTCATTACTTGAGTCTCTTTACTTGCATACTATTTTGTGCTCTAAAGCATCTTTAGTCACTTTCATTACTGGGAATTTATAGAGGAAGTAAGAAAAGGAAATTTTGGGAAAATCAAAATATTCTCAAGTGACTAAAATTAGAGAAACAAGTTATAAAAAGAATTAACCATATTTGGACTTAAGGATTTTTATAAAATACTCAGATATTATAGGAAAAAAATAAGTTTTTTTTATGACCGCACGAAGCGCGGACAAATTCACTAGTTATGATAATAACAACTTAGGAAGCAAATAACAATTAATATCATTATCACAAAACTATCATTTTAACTTACAATTGTACTTAATGAGTTTTCGTATTTTGAGCACTATCTATAATAGTTTTATTACTTACGAGTTTTCACGTGGTTGGAATTTACCAAGTTAACATTCAAGTACTCAAGCACATATATATCAATTATGAAGCATATATGTTCATTGCCTAACATTAGAAATGAATGTTGTCAAGTTAGCCATAGCTTTAGAACTAGCCACCTTGCCCATTGTCATATCATTTAGTCTAGCAATTCTTTCACTCATTTCATCATCCTCCATGACCCTTTTTAATCCTTCCTCCAAATCTTTCACTCCAAAATCATTAATCCTGACGCCGATTTGCCATTTTTTAACAATATAACCACAATTAACAAATTGGTCACCTGCAATTGGATAGCACAAAAGGCGTTTCTTGGATTGTATCGCTTCCATTGTAGAGTTCCAACCACAATGCGTAAGATAACACCCCACAGCTTCATGTTGTAAAACATCAATTTGTGGTGCCCATGACACAATTTTCCCCTGTTCTGAAATTTTCTCCAAATAGCCCTTTTCTAAACCTTCTCTCCATAAAGGGGCTAATACCCAAATAAAAGGCTTTTTTAAGGCTACAAGTGCCAATGCCAAACTATTCACTTTTGCTTCTCCAATTGGACTGACCCAACTCCCAAAAGAAATGTACATAACTGAATTAGTAGTTTGCATATCTAGCCAATCCAAGCAACTTGAATCTTCCTCCCAAAAACTAGCATTCTTGATTGTTATATGAGTTCCAATTGGGAGAATTTGGGGATAATCTTGGGATTCATGATCAAATTGGGTGTTCAAAATAGTAGTGTTTCGCACCTCGTGGCATGCACCTGGAGATGTGTTTACAAGGAGCCACTTAAGTGTTTTTGTTCTTTCCATTGTCCTAGTCCAAAACTTGAATCTTGAAATTCTAGCAGTTGAATTTCCAATAAGCCATGGAAAATCTTCTGAACTAAGTGTAGGATGAGCATGTGAAAGGTGTATAAGACCATTGTGCAATGGACAACCTGCAAATTATCAATCATAAATATATTATTTTATGGAAGTAAGTATGCCTTTGTCCATAAAATGAGAGAGAAATAAATGATTGTTGAACATTTTTTAATTCCTTAACTTGTTTTCTCATAAAATATTGTTGTTTACGAATAAAAAGTAATAAAACACGCGAAATAATGATTGTTATTGTGCATGGACCACTTGCAAAACTTGCCTTAAGCAAATTCAACTATTAAGGCGCCTTTTGGATTAAACCGAAAGTGCAAAACTATGAAGCTCAAAAGTTTTGAGGTGGCTCAAAGGGGTTGGCCAAATTCGATAATACTTTGGCAGTTGTGCATGATTGTGACAGGCAGTGGCATACCTAGAATTTTGTGCAAGCAGGTTTAGTCGGAGAAGTTCATAACTAACATAAGCGATATAAGCCGTATAAGCGGGTTAAAAAATAATTTTTATACACAATTTATCTTGTTTTAGCCATAATTTATACATATACACATTATTGTTTTTTGACAAAGCGACTTCAATTGAACCCACTTCTCACCACTTGGGCCGTTCTTGGTGCTGGTATAAAAACCAATACTTTTTCTAATCTAGTATTGAGGCAAACCTCACAGAGAATGCGGAGAGGGCTAGTATAACAATCCACGGCTCATTGGTGGTTGTACGAAAAAGGGGGTTTGATGTGAATCTTGTCTCAGACAAACCCCACTTCAGAACGAAGAGGAAAAGTTAAAGGGGCCATATAAGGGCGAGTTTATGATTCAGTTGTTGAGACGTCTTTTGAGTTAAAGCCCAAGGAGACAAACCCTGGCTGGTAAGGCCCCGCTTGGCTATAAGTCTTATCAAAATAAATTTGAATTTATTTTCAAAACTTATGTTTGGTCATAAATTTGCCTATATTTTGGCTAAATCCCAAAATTAGCTATTTAGTTAGTTTTGGGTCACAATCTCAAAACTTGGAATTATATAAATATGTTTTTCCAATATAAATTAAAAATTATTTTGCAAATATATGTCCAAACACATTTTCATCTTCAAATTAAACTTTACCTAAATCAAATATTTCAAAATAAATTTGAAATCTATATCCAAATGCTACTTAAGAATACTCTATATTGTCGGACTCAAAGATGACAATACCTTTATAATTGTACTTGATTGTGACAGAGCACATGGAAACATAACGACTTGTCATTTACTCATGGAAATAAATTAAGGAACTTCAAAATATATTTGATTTGGAAAGAAAGCTTTGTAAATTAAGTTAATCTTCAATAGGATCATTTGATCATGTTCTTATTGCTTAGATTTTCATTAAAAAAAATGAACCTCGTATGGTTGACTTTAATACGACATCACGTAAGTGCTGTCCATTTAACTAATTACACGCTAAATAAACGTCACGTACTTCTCAGTTTCGGACAAGAGGGGTTGCTCTGATGGTAAGCAACCCCCACTTCCAACCGAGAGGTTGTGAGTTCGAGTCTCTCCAAGAGCAAGGTGAGAAGTTCTTGGAAGGAAGGATGCCGGGGGTCTATTTGGAAACAGCCTCTCTACCCTAGGGTAAGGGTAAGGTCTGCGTACACACTACCCTCCCCAGACCCCACTAAGTGGGATTATACTGGGTTGTTGTTGTTGTTGTTGTTGTACTTCTCAGTTTCTCGGGTCTACGACAACTTTCTGACTAGTCATTTATGCTACAAATTACTAATACTCGTTTAGTTTACTTGAATCTATTTTTTTTTGTCCATCCAAAAAATATAAATTCTTTCTATATTTGGTAACAATTTAGTTTAAATTTATAATTCTATCCTTAATGAGAAACTTTTATAACTATACAAATACTCTGGGCTCCATTTGGACTTGTTTAGTACCACAAATTCTAAAAGTCTTCATTTTTTTCTTAAACTTCATGCCCAGTCAAACATGTTCACATAAATTAGAACGGAGATAGTAAAATTTAAATATATTTAAAATATGAATATTTAACTTATATTAAATGATATTATATTTCAAACAAGAAAGTCACAGTCTTGTATATTCTTCCAGATTTACCACCTAATTAGTTACTTATCTATACAATTTCCAGTAACTAACTTTCAAGTAACATGACTAGTTTTCAGAAAGGTTTTTAAAACAGTACCTAGTACGACTCGTATATATTATAAAGTTAATGTGAATGCGACGGATTTTTACATTTGTTAGTTAAAATTTACCTGTTTCTGAGATGATTCCAGCTTTGAGCAAGTCTGGAATTGAAGCAAGCAAATTATAAGCAGCCAAAAAGACTGGCCAAAAACCAGCAACTTGAATGCCACATCTAGTGGCAACTTTAATAGCCCAAGAAGCAAGCAAATCAACAATCACACACAAAACTCCATCTTCTTCTTTTCCACCAAACTCATATTGTCTAACAAGTTTTTCAAAATGGTATGGCATGTAATTCTCCATTGCATTTTCTATCGCAAAAAAATCGCGAGCGATTCCTTCTTCTAGTCCATCTGGTATAGACATGAAAGAAATTCCACTTTTCGGATCGATTTGTGTTGAGATATTACGGTGGATGAATTCGGGTGTGATGACTATTGGATCAAGGCCATGGCTATATAGCAATGAAGCTAGTTTAAGCATTGGAGTTACATGACCTTGTGCTGGATATGGAACTAGCAGCACTTTACTCTTTTTTGTGCACTTCATATGACCCATCTGCCGCTAGGGGCACAGTGTTGAAATTGTTGAATCAGAAAAATGAGTTGGAAAGGAGATGAACAAAAGCAGACAAATGAAGACGAAAAGAGACAACTTATGACTAAATTTCGTTTCAAAACTATTTGTTCAAAACTCTTTAATGTACTCACTTTATATATGCAAGTCGCACTATATATGAGATGGTCTCTTAATTATTTAAGGAGGGGAAAGGGGGAGGTTTGGCTCACGTTTGCATGTGGCGTATGCCATAGGTTAAAGCACAATCATGGCAAATTCTTGGAGTATTTCTTTATAATATATCATATACATTAGCAATATAAATAACTCTACACTATTAAGGTAATGTAATATGTTGTAGCAATCTAATTATAATGAGAACTCTCTATAACAATATTTATACATTCACCATAAAAAGTTAAGTTTTTCTTACAATCGAATTTTATATTTTGTTATTATATATGTCCTTTATACAATTTTGGGTGCTCAAGAACCATTGACTTTGATAATATTTAATAAATTTGTATAGGTAATTATAAAAGTGTTTAGATAAATATTGAGTGAACACTTATAACTAAACTCTTTTTTTCTCTTCTTTAAGATTTTTTATCAGTGAGCACTCACAACTTTAAAATCCTGGATCTGGCACTGCCTCTATACCAACATTTCACTATAGCAGCCAAAATAAACAAACGAGACTATCATAGAGAAATTTGACTGCACATCTTATTTTTTAGGTAATTAATTCACTATTTGAAAGCTTAAACTTACATTAGAGTATAATTAATTATTGATGAATAGTATAGTTATTATAGAAAAGGTTAGTATGTGTCGCAAATTAAGGCACTAAAAAGATTATTTATGATATTAACAAGTGAGCTTGGTTGGCCTCTAAAAGTCTCCAATATTTTGAGCGTAATATATACTTTATTCTAAAGCCGGAAAAGAAATACATAAAAATGTAAACTGGACCATCTATTTTAGCGGTACTCTGCAAATTTAAATAGTAGGTAATAAAGTTTTTTTATTTATTTATTAGGGTTTGCAGTAATAAATTTACGTACGAAGGAACTTAATGCTTCATTTTCTTTTTTATTGTGGTATAACCAGTATATATTATGTCATTGGGTACCTATTATCTTCGATCATATCGAATAATTTTACATATCAATTAACTAGAACATATATTATTCCATTAGATACGTGCTATCGGCACAAAATTTCATATTCTAATATCACAAATGAATGTTTTCAAGTTAGCCATTGCTCTTGAACTAGCCACCTTGCCCATTGTCATCTCATTTAGTCTAGCAATTCTTTCACTCATTTCATCATCCTCCATTACCCTTTTCAATCCTTCATCCAAATCTTTCAGTCCAAAACCATCCATTCTAACACCGATTCACCATTTTTGAACAATGTAAGCACAATTAACAAATTGATCACCTGCAATTGGATAACATAACAGTCGTTTCTTGGATTGTATCGCCTCCATCGTAGAATTCCAACCACAATGCGTAAGATAACACCCCACAGCTTCATGTTGTAGAACATCAATTTGTGGTGCCCATGACACAATTTTCCCTTGTTTTGAAATTTTCTCCAAATAGCCCTTTTCTAAACCTTCTCTCCATGAAGGGGCTAATACCCAAATAAAAGGTTTTTTTAAGGCTATAAGTGCCAATGCCAAACTATTCACTTTTGCTTCTCCAATTGGACTGACCCAACTTCCAAAAGAAATGTACACAACTGAATTAGTAGTTTGCATATCTAGCCAATCTAAGCAACTTGAATCTTCCTCCCAGAAACTAGCATTTTTGATTGTTACATGAGTATTTAAAGGTCCAATTGGGAGAATTTTTGGACAATCTTGGGATTGACCAATTTTTGTATTCAAAATAGTAGTATTTCTAACCTTGTGGCATTCATCTGGAAAGGTATTTACGAGGAGCCATTTTAGGGTTCTTGATCTTTCCATCGTCTTAGTCCAGAACTTGAATCTTGAAAATCTTGCAGTTGAATTTCCAATAAGCCATGGTAAATCTTCTAAACTAAGTGTGGATTCACCAAGTGAGATGGATATAGGACCATTCTGCAATGGACAACCTGCGAAATCATCAAAAAGATTTCATAGGTTTTTCAATTGAAAGAGATTCTAAACATATTGTATGTTTAGAATGGCATATTTGATTAGGAAAAGATCCAAATTTGCTTATTTACTATCTGAAATCGTTCAATTTTATCATTGGTTAAACTTTTGGATAGTTCATATCCTTGTCATGAGCATATGGTCTTATAATATTTACTGTTCAATGTATAATGAGTATATCGCATGCATTGTCGGATCTATATATTTATGGGTGCTTAAGCATCCATTACTTTTGATCATATTTAGTAATTTATATAGGTAATTATATAAATATTTAGATAAATATTAACTGAGCACCCACAACAAAACTTTTTTTTTCTTTTCTTTTGAAATTTTAATTGGCGAGCACCCATAACTTTAAATCATTGATCCGCCACTGAATTTGCATGTGCCCAAATTCTTCGAGAAGGGGAATATATGGGAACATAAAAACTTACTATTATTTACTCATGTTAATTACCTTCAAAATAAAATTCAGAATGGAAACTTTATGTTTAAGTAATTTTCAACAACAACAACAACAAAGCCAGTAAATTTTTATAAATAAGGTCTATAAATAATTAGATATACGCAACTTACCCCTAACCTAGAATGACTAAGAGCTAAAGTAATATTCAAAAGGAAAAAAATAAGTAACCTTCCGAAAGCTTCGTTTAATCATGTTCTTATCCCATGCATCTTCATTATTAGAAAATAAAACCTATTATGGTCAACTTTAATATTACATAATAATAATAATGTTAGAATGTGAGAAGTTGACTATGACCTAGTCATTAATTAGTGCTAGTATTTAACTAACTAATTACACGCGCTACCTAGTCATTAATTAGTGCTAGTATTTAACTAACTAATTACACGCGCTAAGCACATGGCCTTTCTTAGTCCCTTTAGACCAGTAAACAAACGCCACGTACCTCGATGTTTACTTGATCCCTAACAACTTTCTGACTAGACATTTAAGATAGTAGCATTTAAATATATCTAAATAAATAGTATGATCAATTTAATTTATATTCATTGATATTGTAATACAATACGACATGCTTCCGATAAAAGTCTTTTATACGTGCTTATAGGCTTTCCACCTATACTTATCATATAAAGTTTCCTATATATTTAGCCAACTCTAAAACTAAATAAAACCAGAACTCCCTATAATAACATATGGTGTATAATATTCTTGTTCATGTTATATAATAATATATACTAGTATATTCTTTGTAGCAGTATTTTGTTATAACGGTTAAAAAATTATAAAAATAAATGATGTTGTTATAGAGAAACTTGACTGTATCCTATAATATAGTTAGACGATCTCTATAATAACATCGCTATATAACAATCATTCACTACAAAAGCCAAATTTTTTCGGAACCAATTTTTTAAAAATTATTATATATGTCCTCGATATATAACAACATTATATTTCATTATAGAAGCCAAAAAAATATTAGAACAAACGAGACTTTTATAAAGAGGTTTGACTGTACATAACATAATTATTTAAGGTTTTATCACATTACTTACTATATTTTCCAAGTTACTACTTTAACTAGTAATTAACAGAATTATGTAAATACTTTTTACGCTTTAGGTTCTGCGATTAAGAGCAGAAGAGAAGATAAGAATTTGCTTTAATGCTCTACAGATATCAAGAGAGTAACAGAAAAAGGATAAATCATAAAATCCAAAAAAAAAAAAAAAGTTAGCTCGTTCACAAGGCATGTGTTCATATAGGGTTCGGAGAAGGCCCCACTACAAGGGTGTGTTATAGACAACCTACCCTAATATAAGTATTAGTGGTTGCTTTCAAAGTTTGAATCCCTGACCTATATGTCACACATAGACAACTTTACCGTTGCTCCAAGAAAAAAAGTGAATATGTCTCGGTTTAAGTAATAAAAGAAATAATATTACCTGTTTCTGAGATGATTCCATTTTTTAGCATGTCTGGAATTGAATCAATTAATCTATAAGTAGCTAACATGGCTGGCCAAAATCCAGCAACTTGAATACCAAATTTATTAGCAACTTTAACAGCCCAAGAAGCAAGCAAATCAACAATCACACACACAACTCCATCTTCTTCTTTTCCATCAAACTCATATTCTTGAACAAGTTTTTCAAAATGGTATGGCATGTAATTCTCCATTGCATTTTCTATCGCGAAGAAATCGCGAGGGGTTCCATCTTCTGTTCCATCTGGTATGGAAATGATAGAAATACCATCTTCTTTAGGGTTAATTTGGATGAAATTTGGAGTAATGACTATTGGATTAAGGCCATGGTTAAGTAGCAAAGAAGCTAGTTTAAGCATTGGAGTTACGTGACCTTGTGCTGGATATGGAACTAGAAGTACTTTACTCTTTTTTCTACACTTCATGTTTTTTCTCTAAGTCTTTTAGTGATTCAACTCTTCAAGGGATGAATTTACTATATATATATTTCAAGTTGTAATATATGGAGAGGAATGGACTGTCTCTTCAATTTTTTGTGTGTGTGTTTGAGGGGGAGGTGGGAGAGGGGTTGGTTGGTTGGGAACACGGATTTTCAAGGTTTAATCATTGAATCCATTATATTTTTTAAGTTCTGGGTTTATATTTAATGTTTTTGTAATTTTAATAAATTTTTACATATAAACTTTTACTTCACATAACAAATTATGGGTTCACATTTGTTCAATACTACATTCGTCCTGGGGGGGGGGGGTTGGACCGCAGAGAAATGGACGGTCTAATATAAGAGGATGTAGGTAGATATAATAAATGCTGAAAACAATAGAAGTTGAAAATATATATAGATGATATCAATTAGATAATCTTTAAGCACGGCGTATTAAAATAGTGGAACTATCGGGGTGGAGCTAGAGTGCCTAAAGCGGATTCGGTTGAATCCAATAACTTTGTTTTGAACTCAGTATTTGTCTTACGAAATACATTAAATATATAAATTATTACTTTAGAACTCAGTAACTTAATTAAAATTTCAAACAGAATAAACTTAAAATCTTGCCAAGGCCTGTCTCTATGAATTACTATTGTTGTTTGGTTGTGTTTTTTGGAGGGTGGGGGTGGGGTAGTATGCATGTGGCTTATGCAATTGGATTTGCTCAATCGTGGCAACTTCTTTACAAAAGGGAAAACTTAAACTATATTTTAGAGTATTATTGTCGATGAATTATGTAATAGTTATAGAAAACTTTAGTATTAGGCGCAAAGGCATTAAACGGGGTTAGTTATAATATTGACAAAAGCACAAGCCTGCTATAAAAGGCTCCAATATTTTGAGTGTGAAACAATTCTCTATTACAACCAGAAAAGAAAGAAAAACGTGAATTGGACCACCTCGTGCATATTGTCCATTTTATTGAATCCTTTTCTCTCTCATTTATATTTATATATGTATCGGATTCAATTTATTCACTGAGATTTAAGAAAAAGTGAAAAATTAAACACTATATTTTTTATCAACTAAGTTTTAGACTTTATCTTTCATAATATTTACACAATTCTTTTGAAGACTATAATGTATAGAGTTGGCCTCGATTTGTTATCGCTTTAACGGTCCACAAGACAATAATGTATAGAATTGGCCTAGATAAGAGGGGTTGCTCTGATGGTAAGTAACCCTCATTTCCAACCAAGAGATTGTGAGTTCGAGTGTCCCCGAGAGAAGGGTGGAAAGTTCTTGGAGGAAAGGATGCCCCTATTTGGATATCGCCTCTCTACCCCAGGGTAGGGGTAATGTCTGCGTACACACTACCATCCCTAGACCCCACTAAGTGGGATTATACTGGGTTGTTATTGTTATTGTTGTTTCACGGCCCACGTCGAAATAATGCTTTTCCCCTAGATGTCTAGTTAATCGTTGCGCCTCAACGCATTTTAAGGGAGAACCAACAAGCTTTGGGCTCGAGTGGTATTTTGTCCCTAACCACAATTCATTTATTGATTCTTCAACATCAGTAGGTTCGGACATCCATTTAATTTCACCCAAACTTATCCTGATTATAAATAAATCATCCAAGTTCGGGTACATAGATAGTGACAATTACCCTATGAAAACTCGCTTTTGCTCTAGTAGTATCCTTAACCAAGCCACTACCACCTCATAGAAAATGACAATTACCCTATAAAATCTTTTTACGTACTTAAAGATACATAATATATGTGTCAATTTATACAAATTCTATTCAAATCTTCAGTAATTGAAAATATGCAATGAGATATTCTACAATGGAGGAAGGTTCTAGGGAAAAGGAAGAAGAAGATTTCTCATTTTGGTGTCTCTAACATATGATTACACTGTTCTTATATAGAACAATGTTAACTATCCTTTTAACTAACTAATTACAACATTTTTTATGTCATGACACAGATTTGCTATCGTCGGGATCGTGATGACACCTACTCGTGGTAGCTAGGCAAGCTAACTTAATTACCTTTTTCATTACTAAACAATTATTTTAACAAATCATAGCATCAATATAGAACATAATATTTAATAAGAACAATAGCGAAAGTCTGATTTATAAATACGAATCAAAATGCAAAACAGTCATTAATAGCCTCTACCCAAGATTTGGTGTCACAGTGCTCACGAACTACTAAGAATATACTAAATACAAAGGTCTGAAAGAAATATATAAGATGTCTGTCTCGACAACAATGAGGCAACAATATAAAAGAAAATATAAAGAATAGACGCCGGGCTTGCGGACACCTGCAAGGCTACCTCGGTCTCATAAAAGTCAAAGCCTGCTCCCGTACTACTGATGCTGCTGCTCCTCAAAATCTGGACCTGTGCAAAAATACACAGAAGTGTAGCATCGGCACAACCAACCCCATGTGCTGGTAAGTGTCAAGCCTAACCCCGACGAAGTAGTGACGAGGCTAGACCGGACACCATATAAACCTGTGCAGTTATAAATATACAGCGGAAATGAAATACAAGGCAATTAATAACATGGGAGGGGAAACCATGCTATGGGGACTACAATATTAATAGTAATCCAGAGTATTAAATTAGGGCAGCTTAGATTCACAATGAACAAGGAACCAATACTCAATAGAAACACTATGGCATCAATAACTGTTGAGGCGTGCAACCCGATCCATAACTATCATTATTGTGGCGTGTAATCCGCTCCATAATTATCACAGTTGCGGCATACAACCCGACCCGTATCATTTGTCATGTATCATTGTTATGGCGCGCAACCCGACCCTCACATATTATTGTTGCGGCATGCAACCGATCCTCAATATCATTATTATGGCACGCAACCCGACCCTCAATATTATTTAACAGTCTGACTCCCCATACAACAGTCACAATTAAAGGGCATAAATATAAACAAATATTTGACAAAATCCCGGCAAGGGAAAAATCAACAACGCTTTCTTTTTCTTACTTTTCTTATCTTATAATTTACTCTTCTATTTTGAGCCAACGCTCTAAAGAATCAGTCATTTCATATATTTTCAATATTCGTATCACAATTCGAGCCAATGCTCCTAGGAATCAAATAATTATATCACCGTTCACATGTTATTTACAATATATAGAAATCCTTCAATAATCACGGGGTTCGCAACCAAGTCATGATAATCACTTTATAAGGACTCACAGTCATACTAGACACCAATGTATAGATATTCGTCACTATGCCTACACATCGTACTCGATCACATAGCAATTAGCAACAAGACTCAACTCCTATTCCCACTAGCTAGGGTTAAACCAAACACTTATCTTAAAGCCTTGAAATCCACTTATTTCTCAGTTATCGCTTTATCTCGCGGTTCCACCTCCAATTTGCTCGAATCTAATCACAAATTGCCCATTTACTTTAATAAACACCGTATGAATCAATTTGAATGCTTAAAACTAAATTTCACAAGTTTTTCCTGAAAATGCCCAAAACTCCCCCAAGCCCACGTGGTCAAAATCTGAGGTTTAGGCCAAAGCCCGATTACCCATTCCCCCACGAACTCAAATATGTAATTTGTTTTGAAACTGGACCTCAAATCGAGGTCCAACTCCCCAATTTATAAAAAACCTAGGTTCTACCCAAAATTCCCAATTTCACCCATGAAAATCCTTGATTTTAAGTGAAAAATATATTTAATGATGTTAAAGTTTGAAATAATTGAGTAAAAATCAACTTACAATTGATTTGGGATGAAGTTTGCTCTTGAAAAATCGCCTATGGGGTTTAGGTTTTGAAAGATTGGTGAAAAGTAATAAAAATTCAACTAATTATAAAATTTACTATGCTTCGGATGTTGGGAATTGCGAATTGCAATCCCATGCCTGCTACCGTAGGAATTGTTAATACAGCTTTGCATTTGTGAAGCCAAGGCAAAATTGGGACCTTCATATTTACGAAGAGGGCCTCGCATTTGCGATCCCTAGCCCTTCGCATTTGCGAAGTTCTCCTTCACATTTGCGATCCCTCCTAGAACTCCCATTTCTCGCATTTGCGATCAAGCTGCCGTATTTGCGACTTCGCATTTGCGAGTACTTCTTCGCAAATGCAAAGATACCAGAACTAAGGAATACCAGCTTTTCAAAAATGAGGAAATGCAATCCGATGCCTTTTCAAAATTCACCCGAGCCCTCGCGGTTCCAAACCAAACATGCACACGACCTCAAAAACATCCTAGGGACTTACTCGCGCGATCAAATCACCAAAATGACATCATATACATAGAATCAAGCCTCAAAACACATGATTTTTCTTCTAAACTTCTAAACTTTCAAACTTGGAACTTATAGTCCGAAACACGTCAAACGACGTCCGATCTCAACCAAACTTCACAGAAAGCGCTTAAACAATATATAAGACTTGTACCGGGCGTCGGAACCAAAATACGAGCATGATACCACAATCTTTTAATTAATTTTCATTTCCAATTTCCTTAATAATTTCAAAAAAATAGTTTTACAGAATTTCTTTTTTCTCGGGCTCTAGACCTCGGAATTCGACTCCGGGCACATGCCCGAGTCCCATATTTTTCTACGGACCTTCTGGGATCGTCCAATCTGGGGTCCGGGCCCGTTTACAAAAAATATTGACTAAAGTCAATTTTAATTATATTAATATCAAAATTCATCATTTTTCACATAGATTTCACATATTTCAACATAAAAGCTTTACGGCTAAGTGCCCGGACTGCACACGTAAATCAAGGCAAGTAAAAATGAGGTTTTCAAGATCTCGGAAGCACGAAACGGATGAGGAATAGGTAATGACCCCAATGGGTCGTCACATTCTAATTACAAATTGGCCCCTACAATTTATCCTATTATCACATCAATAAGACAGAAAATAAGTATTATCTATTTGATTTACGTATCTTCAATTAATGCATAGACAAAAAAAGGATAAGAAACTGAAAATTAGAAAAAGACGGGAGGAACCGATTCCTCCACACACAAACCAAGATAGAGAAATCTCAGCAGCTTTACTTAAAAAAAGAAAGAAAGCACGTGTTTCTTTCATTTGAATCCACAAAATTGCAGGTTTTAGTGAATTTAATTCATTTTAATTAGTGCTGTATTAGATAGGCTACGTACTAGCTATGTCGGCAGTCGGCAGCAAACGAAATAGTAGATCGAAGAAGAAACTAGCGGTGCGAGTTTGAGTTACAATTCTATATTTAGTATGATTCTACAGGTAGGGTATGGAAAAATATAGAATATATGCAGATTTTATATAAGATAGAAAAATTATTTTTGATAGATCTTGAACTTATAAAAAAGAAAAATTTCAAAAATATATTTGAAAAATACAAGAATAAAAACGCGACGATGAGGATACTGAAGAAAAAGAAAAGCATTGATAGCAAAAATAGTAATATAATAAAATCAAAATAAACAACAGTAGTAATAAAATTTTAAAACTAAGATAATAATAAAATAGTAGTAACAATACTAATAACCTGTTTGGTCAAAAGTAGTTACCGTGTTTAGTCAAACTTTTAGAAGTAAAAAAATATTTTTGAGTAGAAGCAGAATTTGTTTTAAGAACTAAAAACAAGTAACTTTTTCCTAAAAACTCGTTTCTGAAAGTAATTTGGAGAAAAATACATTAGCACTTTTTAAAACCTTGATCAAATATTAATTGGTGCTTAAAAATATTTTTCAATTAATTGCCTCAACACAAACTATTTCTCCTACCAAAAGTGTTTTTTTGTAAGAAGAATTTTAAAACAAATATTATTCAAAATAAGCTTGTTTTAGAAGCTTGACGAGACAGACCGCAATAAGAAAGAGAAGGGAGCAGATAAAATGTTCTAAACTAGAACCACATTGTCAATTGATATTTATTTTATTTTTCAAACCTATTATATGAAGTACGCATTATAATAATTTCGGATATATAAAACCAAAAACCACTTGATTGGAGATACTTCCTCCTACATTATTTTCACGTTTGTCGTATTTTTATCGTTTACGTTACACCTAAGAGACTACTTGTATTCTGAGATACTTGGAAGAAAATTCTATAAGAAAATAGTTGAAGAAGGAAACTAAAGAAAGAATGTAACTATAATTTTTATCAAGTAGATGAATTATTTCCTAAGGAGTTTGCACATGATCCAGAATTGGAATATAGGGTTGGAAAAATATCAAATTCATAAACTTGAATAGTAAATGATTCTAAGTATGCAATTAGTTAATATGCCTTAATAATTAACTAGGTCATAGTCAGCCTTCTCTCATTCTAACATTATCTAATTATTATTCAAGTCAAGCCTAAGAACATGATCAAAGAACTAACTTTGAAGGATACTTTTATGACTTGGTAATGGTCATGACAAGGATACTAACATTAGTTATGAATTTCGTTGTTTATTTATCACAAATTGCTCGTGGCTAACAATTTTTTTTAAATAATTTGTCGCTAATCCATCGCCGAATATGATTAAATACGAATTTTAATGTTTAATTACAAAATGTGCCTGTCGCCAATTTGTGTTTTTTAGTGTAAAAAAGCAAAGCTTAAAATTAAGAGTATTAAAATATGGATGAATTAATAATAGAAAAGGTTAGCATTAGGCGCAAAGACACTGAAATGGGTTTTGCGTATTTAAGATGTTAACTTGCCTGCCTGGCTTACAAAAAGCTAGTTCCAATCATTTGATTGTAACATGAAAAATAACATTTATTACCTTCTTTTCTTAGGCGGGAAAAGAACGAAAACGTGTATTTGACCATCTAATTTAACTCTACTCTGCACAATGAAGTAGATAAAGAAGTTATATAAACCAAAGAACTCAAAAACTTATACCTTGTAACGAAACAATAAAGAAGAATGGGAGTAGTAGTGCAAAGTAAGAGAGAGAGTTCTATTGATGGGAGATGAATTAAAGTGCAACAGAACCCTTCCAAGGAGAAAGTGAGTTGGCCACCAAATAAAAAATCTTAAGATCTTAAAAGAGTATATACATTCACTTTAAATATAATTCTATTTATAATACTCCCTCGTGAATGTATATTCAAAGATATAATGTGACTTGTTAAAACCTTAGGAAAAAATTTTAGAGAAAGAAAAAGAGTACACATGTTCAGAAATAAGCCTTTTGGTTACCTCGTTAAAAATCTTACAAGGAAAACCCAATGGAGACAAAATTTTGTAAGGGAAGAAAAGTACAACGTGTATTAACTCCCCCTGATGAGCGCATCAATTCACATCTTTAAGTCTTCGCATCCCAATCTTGTACGCTAGTGTGATGACCCAGAAGGTCATTTTATGTTTTAGAATGCTATTCCGCGCTCTTAAGCCTTAAAGACCTCATTTTGCCCGCTTCGATTTGCGTGTCCAGTCCGGGCTTGTTTCCGAAAAGCTTTTATGTTGAAAATTGATGATAATAAAAAAATTTGCCTTAAAAGTTAATTCTAGTTGACTTCGGTCAACGTTTTGAGTAAACAGACCCGGACCCGTGTGTTGACGGCCCTGATATGTCCGTAATGAAATATGGGACCTAGGCGTATGCCGGGATCGAATTCCGCGGTCCCTGCGCTCAAGTTATGAATTTTTGTTGAATATCTAATTATTTTAAAGAATTGATTGGCGTTTGTTCTTGTTAATACCGAGTCCGTATTTTTGTTTAGGAGCCCGGTACAGGTCCAATCATGGGCGGATCCACATGTATACTTGTGGGTGCTGAAGCACCCACCAACTTCAGTAAAAACTTTATTTGTTGGGTAGAAATTTCTTAAAATTTTGACACAGAGAATGAGTTAGCACCCATTGACTTGGAGGAGCTTTGGGTGCTTTGGCCTAAACATAATTTTTTTGTTCGAACATCGACAGTTTGATCCACTTGATAGTATTACATTGAAAATGCAGTCGTCGGAATATATATTTGGTAGTGTATATATACATATATATATATATATATATATATATATATATATATATATATACATATATATATATATATATATATGTCTCATATTTAAGAAAAAAACCGATATAAATCGAATCGATAAAAAATCGACTTGGTTTGGTTTGTTTCCAATATTTAAAAAATCGACTTACTTGGTTTGGTTTCTTTTTAGGGAAAATCGAACCATGAACACCCCTAACTAGGGGTGTACAAAGAAAATCGATAAGCCGCACCATTGTCACTTAGTTGTGTAACTAATATACTTATAGTTGTACATATGTAAGCATGACTTATATAATACTTTTAGATTATGATAATATTTATTATGTCTTATTACTTAGTAATATTTTCTTTATGGATTTTAGTATTTTTGTTATTGAATATTTTAGTTCAATGTTATGACGCATATCATATTATTGTATTATTTTCTTGAAAAACTACATTATATAGTTGTATCCTTGTAGGATTAGAGAAGTATGTGGAGCACAAGTTATACTATATTGTGCTATGAAGACTTATCGGAAAAAAAAAAACCAAAAACCCGAAAAAACCTGAAAACCCCGAGAAAACCCGAGATTGAAATACCCGATTTCGTTGGTTTGGTTTGGTTTATAGATTTGAAAATCCGACACTATTGGTTTGGTTTGGCAATTGAAAAATCCGAACCAACCCGGCCTATGTATACCCCCACCCCTAACGGTAACATACAAGAGCACCCTTTAACTTGGATTCCTGGATCCGCCACTGGGTCCAATATAATATTTATAACTTATCTATGAAATTTGGTGAGAAACAGAATTGGTTTGACGTGATTCAGACCGGTTGTGAAATTAGAATTTTTAAATCTTTCTTGAAATTTCATTCGATTTGGAGTTCAATTCGTATCCTAGTTGTAGGTGTTATTTTGGCAATTTGATCACGCGAGCAAGTTCGTATGATGTTTTAGAACTTGTGTGTATGTTTGGTTTTGAGCCCCAAGGGTTTGGGTGAGTTTCGAATAGGCTACGAGATCTTTTGAACTTAGAAAATCTGGTTCTTTTGCGGCAGCAGTTCTTCTGGTACGTTCTTCTTCGAGGCACTCTCACGAACGCGAATGGTAGGTTGGTTAGGGTGAGTTTTTACTCTTTGCGAATGCGAAGGCTTGGTCACGAACACGAAGTGATAGGGGCTTTACCCTTCGCGAACGCGAATGGCCCATTGCAAACACGAAACATTTGAGACTTGGACGAGGGGTCAGACTTTCCTACTACGCGAACACTAGAACGGGCTCGCGAACGCGAAGGCCAGGGGGCATAGCCTTCGTGAACGCGTATGTCTAGCATGGCATCTCTTCACGAACGCGACAGTGTCCTCGCGAACGCGATGAACAACCATGGAAACTATTGAGGATGTCCCAGATATCTGTGGTTGGGTATAAACCGTTGCTCTTATGGAAGATAGGTTTTGGAAATACCTTTCTAACAGGTTTGGATGGAAAGTGAAGACTCATGGTATCTTTCTCTTCCACTTTCTACCTTGCTTTCGTACTTACTTTGACACTATTAACCCTTTCCTTTACTGGGGTTTCCCATTCGGGGTGTGAGTTCTGCATTGATTTCTGCTGTGAGACTCTCTCTATCAATGGCTCACGAGATAATATTGAGTTCATAAAAAAGAAAAACTAAAAAGCACTCAATTCCGAGAGTGGAGAGGAGCGGGATGAAGGCTCGTTGGTTCGTAAGCCTCGAGGTAGGAGACGTGTCATTTCTGATGATAAAACTACTACTCCTCCTAATTCTGTTCCCACACACGAACCTGAAGGTGCTACCTTAGTATGTTCTGGTGATGAGATGCCTGCCGCATCCTGTGGCTCTACTGAACAACTCCTTTCTCGTGGGTTTGATAATATTTCAGCTTTGTTTCTGAGGAAACGCCTCTTGCTTCATTTCCTGTGTATGTTCGAGTTATTCCTCTGTTCCCCACACCTGCTGCTACTGCCGCTGCTCCACTCGTGGATATTTTGACTCCATCGACTGTTCCTATTATCACAACTTCTCATGTTGAAGTTGGTTCCTCTAGTAACAGTAAGGTACTGAGAAAAGTTACCATCGAAGTTCCTATGGATGTGTCACGACCCTAAAACCAACTAGATCGTGATAGCGCCTATTGTGAAACTAGGCCAGCCATCAAAACTCCTGAATTAACCATTAATCAATACAAATCATTTTAAGCTTTTAATTTATCCAAATATCTCATAATGTAAGTCTAAATGAACATTGCGGAATAACTACATAAGCCCGACAACGGAGTGTCACAATTTACGAGCATCTACTAAGTTTATACTAATAACAATATAAGGAAGACAAGAGGGAGAAGAGCATGGCTACAAACGTCAGGTAGCTACCTTTCTAACTCCAATGACTCTGCCATTGAGCAATCAACACCCGTTACCGGGTTCAGAAATACCTGAATCTGCATACAACGTGTAGGAGTAATGTGATTATGCCAACTCAGTAAGTAATAAAAGTAAATGAAAGTTGAGCAGTAAGAAAAAACGTAAACCACGTCACAACGCTACAACAAATGCATGACAATCCCAACACAGTACAGAAATCAATTACTACGTAAATTGTGCTCAGTTTCGTTAAAACCTTTTAAAACAACTTTCAATAGTTTCAAAAAAGTGATAAAACATTGAGTAAACATGATAAAATGTACCATAAGCTGCCCCTCGGGCATAATATCAATAGAACCAGCTCCTCGGGCTACCTCACAATCACTCATAATTAGCCTCTCGGGCATTACATGAATCAAGAACCGCCCCTCAGAAAAAATATGGATAAAAAACAGCCAGTTGGGCAACAATATGAAACAACAACAGCCCTCGGGCTACATCATATCACTCACACTGGGTACCCATGCTCATTGAGCGTGTACAGACTCCCGGAGGGGCTCCTTACATCCGAAGCACAATAACAAGCCACCTCGTGGTATAATGTCGCGACCCCAAACCCGGTCGGGATGGCGCCCAACCCAACGGCTAGGCAAGCCCGACCAAATACACTCTCATCTATCATAATATCAATACAATACTGTAAGTAACTGTACAAGTCTGAGAGTACGCGGAATAAACTAAACAATAGAGTAATAAGGGGAGTGTCGGGTCCTGCGGACGCCAGACAACTATCCCAACGATCCCAAATGGAGCTCTATACTAGCACCAAGCTCAGCTAAACTTCCAAGTACCTAAATCTGCACACATGGTACAGGGAGTCGAGTGAGTACTTCCAACTCAGCAGTAATAGGAAAAGAAAATAACACAAAGCACTATCTCATGCTATAAAAATGCAGAATCATCTTTCAAACTGTAGTACATTTTCATAGTATTCCTTTTTAACATGTCTAAGTAGATTTTGAAATCTCTTTTGTTTTAACATCTCTTTCTTTCATTATTAACAGTTCAATACCTGGGTACCACATCAAACAGTGCAAGTCTGCACTTAAGTCAGCCCCTTGGGCTTAGCACTCCTTAATAATTTCCACCAGGGTATCGGGTCAACAAGGAAAATAACATATGTATGCGAGTAATGTATAATGCTAAATGTCATGCCACGTAGTATAAGTAGAACCAATGCATGAATGCAATGCAATGTACATGACACTGTGGCGTACATCCCGATCCATTTAGGCACCCGCGCTCACTATGAGGGTTCAGACTCCGGAGGGGCTCCTACAGCCCAAGCTAATATCAATATCACTCCCGCTGCAGCGTGCAGCCCGATCCATGCATATAAGCCCCTTGGGCAACAGTATCATAATAGCTCACAGCTAAAATGTCATCAAAGCCTCGTTTTTGTTTTCAAATCTTATAAAAATGCTGAGTAGTAAAATACCATTTTAAAATATTATACTGAGATGAAAATATGCACAGTATTGCCAAGATAGTGATACCAATCCCTCAAGGATTCAAATATTCAGCACGAAGCCCAAAACATGCTAATCAGTCCAGTTCATGATAATTAATATCTTATTAGGGTGTCAATTCAATTTCAAGCAATTAGGTAGTATTTTTATCAAACGAGACGGACCCAATGTCAAGTAATAGTTTTTAACTCAAAACATCAGTAAAATGCAATTTAAGTCTTTATACTTTTAACAATATGAGTGCACCTTTTCAAAATAGTGTTTAACTTAGAACTGAAATCATTTAATACGCTAAGTGTCATGAAAAAAGTGATAATAACCCATATAGGATTCAAATAACCGACATGAAGCCCAAAATATGGCAATCAGCCGAATTCAAGATAGCAACTAGCAAGTTTCAGTCTATTATACAGTAAAATCCACAACTGGGACGGACCAAGTCACAATACCCAAAGGTGCTCTACCCCACACTCATACCTGGCATGCATGTCACCACAATACAGCACTATGACGTGCAAATCCAGGGTTTCAAACCCTCAGGATATCATTCACAAGTATTACTCACCTCGAACCGGCGAAATATCTACCCCGCGACGCCTTTGCCCCTCAAACCGGCCTCCTCGCGCGTCGAATCTAACAAAAAATAGAGCGAATACATCATAATATGCTAATTGGACAATACCCGATCGAAAACAATCGAATTATAGCAAGAACCTAGAAACTAGTAAAACTTTAGCACCGAGCCCGATTCCTGAAAAAATTATGAAACTCAAATTCCCGGAATCCTCGTCTTACCACGAGTCCGTACATACCAAATACACAAGAATCGGAGTCCATTTGGCCCCTCAAATCGTCAATTTAAACTCTCTTAGGTTTCAAGCCCTAACCTCCATTTTTATCCCTTAGATCCTTGGATTTTCAGTGTTAATCCTTGTTTTTACATCATAACGACATTATTCGAGGCTATAAATTCATACCGGATGGAATCCCTTTTGAATTCTCTCCAAATCGCCCAAAATTGCCTCTTCCCGAAGTCTAATATGTTTTTTTTATTTTTCTGAAATTTGCGAACACTGTTCATTAAAACCCTTTAGCAATTTTCGCTTCTGCGGTCTCGCTACCGCTTATGCAGAACCGTTTCTGCGGCCATATGATCGCCTATGCAGTTTTCATTAAATCCTTGGCCTTCCACTTTTGCGCCCAGCCATCCGCTTCTGCGGATCTCACCATTCCGCTTCTGTGGTACCTATTACGCTTTTGCGGACCCGCTGAAGTGGCCCCCCGTCCGCTTTTGCAGAAATACCCTGGTCCCTCATTGATCGCTTATGAGATATCTTAGCTGCATCTGCTGAACCGCTTATACAGCTCCTTTTCCACAGATACAAAAACATCATAAGCCAGATACACCAGACCTATAACAAACATCCAAATTCATCGTTTAACCACCCGAAATCACCCCAAGGCCCCTAGGGCCTCAATCAAAAGCACAATCACATCATATACCCTTATGAAAACTTGTTCCAATCCTCGAAACACGTCAAACAAAACTAAAACCAATAAAATTCATCGGATTGAAGCCTAGTTTTCATCAAAACTTCAGAAATGCGCATTCAATAAAAAACCCGACCAAACAACGTCCGAATGACCTGAAAATTTGCAGACATATCCAAAATCACCTAACGGAGCTACTGCAACTCTCAGAATTCCATTCTGACCCTTGGATAAAAATCTCACCTATCAACCGGAATTCACCAAAATTCCAACTTCGCTAATTTAAGCCTATTTCTACACCGGACCTCCAAATTCAATTATGATAGCACTCCTAAGTCACAAATCATCTCCCGAAGCTATCCGAACCACCAGAATTCACCTCCCAGCCCTCTCACCCCATAGTCAACTTCTGGTTGACATTTCTAAAACCAGTCTTCTTCTAAGAGGTTAAGTACCTCATTTCCAACTAAAATCAACTAAATTCCACCCGAACAACCCAATTACCAATATATAAACATAAAGCAACACAATATAGAGAATATGGGGTGATAACTCACGTGAAGACGGGTCGGATCGTCACACAAATAGTAGTGGCCAATTTTGTTTTCATAAGTAGTGGTCTTGCTATCAATTGTAGGCATTTAATAAATGACTCTGCAAGGCCATTTTGAGTATGAACATAAGATACATGATGTTAAACTTTTATCCCAACTGATAAACAATAATCATCAAAAGATTGAGATGAGAATTCTCCAGCATTATCGAGGCGAATAGCCTTTATAAGATAATCTGAGAATTGTGCCCTTGATCGAATTATTTGGGCTAATAGCTTTGCAAATGCCAGGTTGCTAGATGATAGTAGGCACATATGAGACCATCATGAAGATACATCTATTAGGACCATAAAATATCTAAGAAACCCACTTGGTGGGTGAATAGGTCCACATATATCCCCATGTATACGCTCTAAAAAGGCAAGGGATTTAATGCCAACCTTCATTGGTGATGGTCTAGTGATCAGTTTGCCTTGATAACAAGTATCAGAAGAAAATTCGTCATTTGTAAGAATCTTCAGGTTCTTTAATGGATGCCCACTCGAATTTTCAGTAATTTGTCTCATCATTATTGATCCACGATGGCCCAAATGGCCATGCCAAAGCACAAAAGTATTTGAATCTTAAACTTCTGGTTTACGATAGAGTGCGCTTCAACTATATTAATTTTTTATAATACGAAGATATTCCATGTTCATTTCATTTATTGTTTCAACATGATACCCATTTCGGTGGATATCTGTAAAACTCAACAAGTTTCTTCTGGACATGGAGGAGAATAATGCATTGTCTATAATAAGTTTTGTTCCCTTAGACAAAAAGATAATGGCTCTTCCGGAGCCTTCAATCAAACTTATATTACCAGAAATTGTTGAAACATTTGCTTTTTCCTTATGCAAATAAGAAAAGTATTTCTGATCCCTGAATATGGCATGAGTTGTTTCACTATCAATAACACAAATATCTTCATGATTTGTCTTTGATCCAAACATAATTTAAGGATTATCCATATTCTCAGATACTTTCAAAATATTTGCTCGAGATGGCAGAGTCTCGTGCTGATAACGTGTTATAAAATAAAGATTGTAAAGTAAAGACAAGTATAGAGAGAGACTCATATATTATTCGAATTCAAACTGATGTACATAATGAACTGAAAACTCTTCTATTTATAGAAGAAAGGAAGCTGATGTGTAAGCTGCTACTGCAAGCTGCTGTGTAAGCTGCTACTACAACCTGCTATGTAATCTATTATAAGTTGCTACTCCAAGCTGCTGTGTAAGCTACTACAAGCTGGTGTGTAAGCTCCTACTATATCCGATATGGATAATCTTATACTAAGAGTAATATTTATTCATAACGGAGTACTGAAAGGATAAGTTCCTTATATCCGCCATGGATAATCTTCTACCGGGGTAATATTTATCCATAATCAGATACTGAAAGGATAAGCTTATTATACCCGGTATGGATAATATTCTACCAGGAGTAATGTTTATCCATAACCAGGTACCAACGTGATAAGCTTCTTCAGGAATCTTATTTCCAATAGAGTACTAAATAGATAAACAAATTTACGACGAAGAACCATATAGATAAGCTTCTTCAGGAAGCTTATTTACAACGGAGTACTAAATGAACATCAATAATATAATATATTTATAACAATAGCTACTCTATTCATTTTGTTAAGATTTCAAATTAGATACTCACAAATTTTCTAAGGATACGTGGCTCAAGGTTCAAAATTTTCGGTGAATAATGGCTCTTTTTTTTTACCTTAAAATAACAGCATACCCAATAGGTTTTGCGGATGGTAGGCGTGCACACAATCCTTACCCCCACCTTTGTGATAAATATAATAGTACTATTTTCACTTAAATATCATACTATTTTTCGACAAATTTCCAATCGTAGCATACGTTTTATCCACACGTATTGTGTCTTACCAGAAAATCACACTACGTTACAGGGCATTTTTAACTGTATATGGAGTATATTATATGTTGACTCCCCTTAATTATATTTTTCATGTGTTTATTTTTTAATGCTTTGAATAAAATATTTGGCTCCACCACTAGCTCTTATAAACTCGAAAAGAGGTCCTAGGAGCTAGGGCCAACTCTAAGCCTGTGTGCAGTGGGCCAGATTTAGGTCCCCAAAATTTGAAGGCCCCAAATTTATGTTAAATTATTATTGTTATTATTATTATTATTATTATTATTATTATTATTATTATTATTGTTACTATATACCATATAATTTATATAAATAATTCGTATAATGAAAAGTATTATAATATAATTTTTGTTACTTGATTGAGGTTATTTTAGACCAAAAAAATTATAGTTATGATAATTTTCTTCTCTCTTTAATTAGTATATTTGCTTAGCTCTTCAATTCATATTTTATCCTTTTTATATAGGAATTGCATTTTATAAATCGACAACATAATAAACTTCTTTTATAATATTCTCTTACAATGTATGAACACAAAATTATTCACATACCAGTTTTCTTTTGGTGTAATTCGATATATTATATTAGATTATTTAAAATTTAATTTAGATATTCACCAATAAGTGATACTTAATAGAATGAACTATAATTATCGTTTAAATTGAGCAACAATAACAACAATAACCCAATGTGATCCCACAAGTGGAGTCTGGGAGGGTATGATGTACGCGACCTTACCCCTACCTTAGAAGGACAGAGAGACTATTTCCGATAGACTCTCGGCTAAGGAAGGTGAGAGAAGTCCTGGTAGCAAGTACTAACAAAACAATAATTAGAAAAATAAATCGAAGATAGCAACAAATAATATGAAATGGGTACTGATAATAAGTAGTAGCAAGATAACAAATTTAGAAAACTAATTCCAAGGCAGCAGACGGCGATATGAACGACGTACTGCTAGCAAACTACGAAATTACTAATGGCAAGCAACAACGAAACGAGACATGCGAAACTAGCAACTTAAGGAAAAAAAGGTACCGTACTAGCGCTAATACTATCGAGCTAGAGAAGACAAAGGGATATGCATGAATACCTACAAATTTTCTACCCTAATCTTCAACCTCCACACCCTTCTATCTAGAGTCATGTCCTCAGTTAGCTCAAGTAGCGCCATATCATCACCCTTCTACAACACTTCTTTGGCCTACCTCTACCCTTCCCTCACCTCCTAAGGCCAACCTCTCACATCTCCTGATAGGGGCATCTGCGCTTCTCCTCTTAACATGCCCGAACCATCTCAATCTTGCATCATGCATCTTTGCCTCCACAGGGGCCACTTTCACCTTATCTCGAATAACTTCATTCTATAAAGACCCGACCGATCGTTTTTAAAATTCACGATTCAATACATTGTTAACTGCTTCACCTAAGTTCATTTCTACTATTTTGGTTTGCTGGGACGTTCGGTATAGGGTTTTTAGGAGAGTTTTGGGACACTTAGTCCCTAAATAAGAGCTTAAGTGTTGTAAAGTGGTCCATAGTCGGAATAATGAGAAGATGACCTCAGAATAGAAATTCGATGGTTCCTTAGCTCCGTTAGAAGATTTTGGGTTTGGGAGCGTGTTCAGAATATTTTTGGGTGGTCCGTAGCTAATTTAGGTTTGAAACGCTGAAGTTTGAATTTCTAAAGTTCCGATCCGATTGTAAGATTTTGATTCGAGGGTCAGAATGGAATTTCGGAAGTTGCAGTAGCTCCGTCATGTCATTTGGGATGTGTGTGCAAAATTCCAGGTCATTGGGACGTGGTTTGGTTAGGTTTCTTATCCAAAGTGTATTTTGAAGATTTGGAAGTTCATAAGCTTGATTTTATGTTTCATCCGTTGTTTCGATGTTGTTTTATGTGATTTGAAACTTTCAGCGAGTCTGTGTTAGGTTATATGACTTGTGTGGGTGATTTGATGGGGTTCTGGGAGCCTCGGGTGTGTTTCGGATGGGCTACATGTCATTTTCTCCTATGTTTGAACTGTTGTTATGCTATCTGGTATTTCCTTCTATGTGATCGCATTGCTTGTCCCACGATCGCATAGCACAAATTTAGGCATCAATATTTTCCTTCTATGCCATTGCATTGCTTGTCCGCAATTTCATAGCACGAATTTGGGCATCAATATTTTTCTTCTATGTGATCGCATTGCTTGTCCGCGATCGCATAGCACAAATTTTGAGCAGCAGTATTTCCTCCTATGCGATTGCATTGATTTGCCCATGATCGCATAGCGCAAATTTGGCAACAATATTTTTCCTTCTATGCGATCTTATTGTTTGTCCCGCGATCGTATAGCACGAATCACTGGGTAGGCAAAATTAAATCCCAAATTCGAGGGTTTCACCATTTTATCACATTTTGACTTCTAGAGCTCGGTTCTTGGCGATTTTTGAAGGGATATTTACCTGGGCGACTTGGGTAAGTGCTTCTCACTCGTTTTAGACCAATTTCCATGAATCTCCTCTTAACTTCATCCTTTAATTTCAGAATTTTAATGAAAAATGGGTAGAACTTCATAGACCCAATTATTGTGTTTTGAGGGGTGTTTAACCTTCGATTTGAGAGATTTTTATATGGTTAGACTCGTGAGAGTAAAAGTGTTCTAAAAATATAAAAAATTATTCGATTTCAAGATGTTGTCCTGAGGGGCGTTTTGGTTATTTATCCTAATTTCGCGCTTTAGCTTTGAATTACATATACGTTGATGTTGTTTGCAATGTGTGATTTAATTGAATAGATTTAGGTCAATTTGAGTCGAGTACTCGTGGCAAGAACATGGTTGCTAGTTGATTTTAGCTGGTTCGAGGTAAGTATATTGCCTAACCTTGTGTGGGGGACTTCCCCTTAGGATTTGAGTCTTCTTTGTTGATTGTATTCCTTGTACGCGAGATGACGAGTGCGTGTTCGGATTTATTTGTGGAAAATTGTTCTTCTTAGGCTCCTAGATCCTTGTAATCACCGAATATGAAGTTGTTCTTGATAAGATTGAGTTCCTTGTTATTAGCTTCACCTTTACATGTCTTATTTGGAATTTATTGCCCTTTCTTTTGGCTTATGCTTGTCTCCTAATTGACTTTTACTTGTTTCAATGTAGCCATTGCCCTTCTATAGTCAAATTATCACTCCTAACTGCTTGTCTTTATTTGGAAGCACTATTTTTTATCTTTTGTGTAATTAATTGGTCATAATTGGAAAGAAGTTAGATGTTCTACGTTAAATTGATATTTCCTTAAATTGTAATTTACTTAATTCATGTTAACTTCCTTGTTTACGTTAAATTGATATTTCCTTAAATTGTAATTTACTTAATTCATGTTAACTTCCTTGTTGTTGAGCTTAGTATTATGAAATCATTCTTTCATATGATTTATCTCTTGTTGAGTTGTTCTTATTGCGCTTAGTATTTTGTGTTACGGTTATTCCTTATGAGTTTGTTGTACCGTCTTTTGGTGAACAGAATTTCTTGATTTGATTCTCTTGCTTTGTTCCTATATATATTGTCATTTGTTGTGTTGTATTGATATTGTGATGCACGAGGTTTCTGCCGTGCGTTTGTTGATATTGTGATGCATGAGGTTTCTGCCGTGCGATTATTGATATTGTGATGCACGAGGTTTCTGCCGTGCGATTGTTGATATTGTGATGCATGAGGTTGCTGCCGTGCGATTTTTGTTAAAGGATCATATGAGGTCTTTGCCGTGCTATTGTTATTATTGATGTTTTGCACATGCAGCATAATAAGGCGGGATATGTTATATGCTTAAATGTGAGTTGCGCATGTGGCAGAATAAGGTGGGAACACTATGATGCACGTGTGGCGAAATAAGATGGCACCTATTATTTTATTATTTGCAAGCGTGGCGAAATAAGGTGGGCTATGCCAGGGGTTGATTGTAAAGAATTGTGACGGCCTGTGGAAGCATTTCCTATTGCGTAATATTGAGATCTATGGATTTGCTTACCTGTATGAGCTTTATCGCTTGGAAGTTGTGAGGAAACATCATACCTGCGGTCCGTTCTCCTTTTCATGTTTACTAAATGGTAGAATTTTGTTAGAAACACTTGCACAAGCATATACGTAGCTAAACACTCCTATTAAAGGTGAATTCCTCCTGATTTTTCTAAGGGTGGAGGTACGCCCTCGTTTATCCATTATATTTGTGAGAGTGGCCCTAGTTAGCCAGTTAGTTGTCAGCATGACCATGAGATTGATGGGGCACGAGATGCCAATTGTTAGATTTCAGATGATGGGTCTTCGCGAGTTGTGGTTTTTCTGAGACTAGGTGAAATTGTGGAAAGAGTTGAATAAGACCTTTGTGAACATCATTGTAGGATATGAGTTATTGACTTGTTTTCCCCTTGCAGTGTTGTGACCTTAGGATTTGGATTGAGATTCTGCCATCATTTTGTATCATAATTTATTATAATCTCATTGTTACTTGTTGTATTTTTTTCCCTTATTGTGAATTGTAGCATTCTTGGTCATTCATGCAGTCTTTACATATTTATATGTCGTAAGCATATGATTATACTGTTTATTGATTGATAGGTGCCTTGACTGTTCCTCGTCACTACTCTACTGAGGTTAGTCTTGATACGTACTACACACCGCCGTGGTATGCTCATGCTACTCTTCTGCACATTTTTGTTGTGCATATACAAGTACTCCCACTCAGCTCTGTCAGCCTTGGAAGGAGGCATATCGTTAGAGACTTCGAGGTATATCTGCTACATCCGCAGACCGAGGAGTCCCTTTCCAGCTTTCTATAATAATTATTGTCACACCTCCTTTTTACGCACCCGCGAGGACGCGAGGGAGTTTTTCCAATTAAAGGACAATCGGGACGGGATTAGTTTATTTAATTCAGAGTCGCCACTTGGAAAAATAATGGTGTTCCAAGTCACCGGTTTAATCCCGAAACCGAGGAAATTTATGGCTCTGTAATACGGTCTGCGAAACTAGAAATCTGGATAAGGAATTCTGTTAACCCGGGGAAGGTGTTAGGCACTCCCGGATTCCGTGGTTTTAGCACGGTCGCTCAATCGCAATTTTTGTTTCTATCTGATTCTTTTATACATTTTAACTATGTGCTTTTAATGCTCCGCTCTTATTTTTAGAAGAATTGCGACGTTACGAAAACACATTTCGAGCCGCACCGTAACCAGTACGCCTGCGACTCTAATGTATTTCAGTTCCGCCGAGAGTAAGATTTGGGTCACATAAATGCACACCCGTATTCAGGAAAGTAATTTTATTTCAAGTCGTGCCTAAAGAGTCTATCGTCTATTTAACTTTGGGAAAAGGACCGTAAAATTCACTAGACGGTCCTTCCAAGTCTAAGTTTTCATGACAATTATTCGAGGCCCCCATAACTGTGTATTTTTTGGGCGAGGCTCGTCTCGTTTATTTTAAAAGGACAATCCTAAAGTGTACTATGTATTTTTCACTTGTTATTAGCCTAAAGCAAAAATCCATGCTTATAATAAAGCTAACGTCGAACAGGCTCAACGCACTTGGATCGTTACCTACATCACTGGACCCTCCACTGTGAGCAGTAATAACTGGACATTCTAATGAAAATGCTTTTCCAACGTCAAAATATAACTAACTTCGTCTAATTACAAAAGACAAATTAATTATTTATACTAGTCTCAATTAACCATTATTCCATTGCCACGGACAACTAACATTAACATGCTTAAATTTGAACATCCTTTATAACTGTTGAACATTAAACTAATAAGGCTAGAAAGTGAAGAATAGTGATTATCATTACCTACATGTGCTGAATAACAGTGAAACTACAGAATCTAACTTAAATTCCAGTTATACTAACAGCGAAAGTGCCTATATGCTAAAGTGAAATTACAATACACATCTTCATATAATAATACTGCAAAAATGCCTATATGTGTTGATAAACATTGACAATTCCAGTTATCATATAAAATCAGTTCACTGAAAGTCGTTATATACAAAGACAGCTGTGATGAATAATGTGAAATTGCACACCGTTATTTTTGGTCCTTCCTGTATTTAGACCTGTATTTCTAATACTGTTATCATTGAATCCAATATTGAGAATAACAATCTCTAATTAAACCTGCTGAATTATAGTGTTATGATTTTCACTCTACATACTACATAAGGATTAAATTCCATATTTTGAACCTATTACATTCGTCAAAGCATGGCATAAACAAATAAAAATAAAAGTAATTTCTATACTACTTGTTACAGGAATCATTCAAAGCATCTGGAGCAATTCAACAAAGTAATTTTAAATGCTTAGAATCTGTGAAGAAGCAGATTCCAGCTTCTATTTGTATTTCATAATCCAAAGATCACTTTTGAAGCTACAAGGTTGTGTACCTGGAATTCAATGGAGAGAAGTTAGTTGCAGCAGCAGAATGCACAACAACAACAACCGTGCCAGCAACAACAGAAACAGCAACAGGAGAAAGCAGTGACCAAAACACAGCAATAGCAGCAAACAAACAGAACCACCAGCAGTAGCAAAACACAATGATAATAGCTACCACAACAGACCAACAACCATGCCACTAGACCAAACAGCAACAATCAAATAATCACCAGCAACAAAAACCACACCAGTGAAGCAAACCAACAGCAGTAGTATGAGAGCTAGAACCAACAGCAGAGACAACCACAACTAAAGGACCAACAGCAACCACACAACAACCCCAGGCAGCAACAAACTCAATCACAGCAGTAGCAATGCAGCAGGAGATCAATAACACCAACACAGGAACAACAAGCAACCAAATGACCAACACTCAGCCACTCCCAACTAAAACACACGAAAACAGTACCCAAAGGCCAATCGAAACAGTCTCTTGGCCTATACTTACTAGCTTTCTCTATCTATATTCTTGTGTATGTGCACTCTCAGCCCTTACTGTATGTATTTCAATGTTCTTTTCTCTCCAATTACTCTGGTTCTCTCCAATTCTCACCGTCTGCCTTTTGCTCTCCAAGTCTCTTATACTTATAGTTAAAAATGAACTCCCCAAGCCAAGAGAATCAGAAAACTCTAACATACAATAATCAACAGACACCCCCTCCCCATGCTCTGCCTGCCAGTCCAGTATATTCCCTAGGCAGACCCATCCCTTTGCCTAACCCATGCTCTGCCAGCCCACTATAAGTGCCTTATACCATTATTTTATCAACCAGTGCACTGGCAGTCATTAGCATTCAGGTGTGCCCTCCCTTAGTGATATTGTGCCCATGTGATTCCTACTTGACTGCCAGTGTTTTGCACAGTCATCATCCCTCATTAATCTATTACTTTACTTAGTTAATAACAGGCCTATCAGCTTAATGCTTTGCAGAAACTACCAGGAGTACAATTCATAGTCCTATTTTAATTCAAACAAATCAAGCCAATTCAATTCCTATTTCATAATGAACAATCAGTCAAACAACCAATTTAACTCCTAACGGCTATTCAATCAATGCTAATAAACAAGACATACGAAACTATTCTACCACATTGATTAGTTGACGACAAACATACACAATGGATATCAAATGAGTGACCTACAGATTCAATATGCTTCAAGCAGAATCAAGGGACCAAATCGAATACGGATTAAATGCTTGACGACCTTAATCGAACTGAATATACGATTCATTTTAACACTGAACATAGAAGGAAACGACCAAATAAAGAGGTCCATTGAAGATGGCCAGCATAATTTAAAGGATGAATAGAAAAAGAAGAACATGTTAAGCAAACTAAACTAACAATTAATTAGACCTTGATTACCAATGACAGCCGCACCAACGGGAAAGGCTCCAAAGCTTTACTCGACGGACCCGAGCTCGCCTCAGACTTTGCTCGCTTTGAGATCGAACGAACCTTAGTCGAAGTGTTCTTGAATAAAAATACTTCGATTAAGGCCCATTAGACCCCAAATCTTGATTCATTTGACAAATTTTAACATTTGATTTTCTAGGGTTCTTGAGGGTCCAAATTTGGGGCTTTACTGGTTCTAGTTAGATTCGAAGCAAACCAATGCCGGCGGGGGTACGAGGGAGGCCATGTGAGGGTTTGGGGTGAGTTTGGGGTGATTTGGCATAGGTTCGAGTTTGACTCGAATCTTCAAATGAAGATTCGAGGAGCTCCGGCATGATTCGAGGTTAGTGGAGGCTGGGTTCGTGATGGGGGAGGTGAGGGGAAGGGTTTGGCATTGGTTTGGTGGCGATTGGCCTACCGGAACCGCCGTGAGGCGATTTCCGGCAGGCGGAATACGGTGGCGTTACGCTGGGTGTTTGAGAGCTCTGAGGGAGATGAAGGGAGAGGGGGGGTCTGGCTTGGGGGGGCGGGGTATGAAATGAGGAATATATACCAGAGATGAGATTGAATCCTGATCGTTGGATCATTTACGATCAACGATCAGGATCCCCTCACTTAAACCAAACGACGTCGTTTGGTTAAAGCATAGTCCGAGTGTATATTGGGATTAAATGATTAATCTGGGCCGTTGGATAATAAAATCCAACGGTCCAGATCAAGTGTTATACAGGCTGAGGCTGGACGGGTATTTGGGCTGGGTTAGAAGAAATCCGTTTGGGCCTGGCTTTTAGACTGAATTTGGCCCAGATCGGATATTATATGTGTATGTGTATATATATATATATATATGTATATATATACATATATATATATATATACACACATATGTATATACTAACCTATAACACCGCTATTTTTTACTACAATTAACGTGCACAATTACATATTGCCTAAAACGTAAATCACATGACTTCGATATCAAACACTAAGAATGCAAAACTTAACATATATTTTTTGTATTTTTAATTTAAATAAATAAACGTGCACACAAAAAGATACGATAACACAAAATCACAAAAGTCATACCCAACATGAAACTATTTTTATTTTTGAATTTTCTGGGAGTACTTCTCAAGTAAGGCAAAAATCACGTGCTCACAGCTGCCCCTCTTTGCGCGTAAACACGCAGAGTTTTCGTGCAAAGATAAATGAGCGGATATAAGCGATTTTTGCCTATTCGAACACTCCGTATGAAGCATTTTGGAAAAGTTTTGACCGAACCTTGCTTCAAAGGTCTCCTACATATCCCTGGCTAAAAGGGAATCAGGTCAATGTAGTTCGGGAAGTTCTGGTAGCTGGGACTACCATGACCGTTGCGATCTCGCTGTTACTGCTGTTACTGCTGTCACTGCTGTTGCCATCGCTTAGCTGATCTCCTTGTTACACCGTACTAAGCAACAAAAATAAGAAGCTAGACTAAGTTACAGTACTACAAGTTCTTATCTATTCCTTTTTAACTTGAACTTGTCGCGCTCCTTGCCATCCGGTCTGACTTGGTGTTCCTTCTGATGCTTCTTCTCTTCTGCCAATTGTTATTTCGGTCTATCTTGATTGCCGAACCCCGACCATTGTTTCCTTCTTTATGATCTCTGAGCTATTCTCCTTCGTAATCTAAATCTATCTGTTCTGATCCTTGTTGCCTCTCTCCGCTCACGAACTTGGATTCATGCCGGGGATTTCTGTTACATTCAACCGCTTTCCTCAACCAAATTAAAATAGATCGCCACTCCATTCTCCGGGCGAGCTCCCTGACTTCAACCACTACTTCAAAATAAAATCGCCACTCCATTCTCCAGGCGGGCTCCCTGACTTTAACTACTACTTCAAAATTAAATCGCCACTCCATTCTCCAGGCGGGCTTCCTGACTTCAACTACTACTTCAAAATTAAATCGCCACTCCATTCTCCGGGCGGGCTCCCTGACTTCATCTACAACTTCAAATAAAATCGCCACTCCATTCTCCAGGCGGGCTCCCTGACTTCATCTACAACTTCAAATATTAAATCGCCACTCCATTCTCCAGGCGGGCTCCCTGACTTCATCTACAACTTCAAATAAAATCGCCACTCCATTCTCCAGGCGGGCTCCCTGACTTCATCTACAACTTCAAATAAAATCGCCACTCCATTCTCCAGGCGGGCTCCCTGACTTCAACTACAACTTCAAAGTTAAATCGCCACTCCATTCTCCAGGCGGGCTCCCTGACTTCAACTACAACTTCAAAATTAAATCGCCACTCCATTCTCCAGTCGGGCTCCCTGACTTCAACTACAACTTCAAAATTAAATCGCCACTCCATTCTCCAGGCGGGCTCCCCGACTTCAACTACAACTTCAAAATTAAATCGCCACTCCATTCTCCAGGCGGGCTCCCTGACTTCAACTACAACTTCAAATAAAATCGCCACTCCATTCTCCAGGCGGGCTCCCTGACTTCAACTACTACTTCAACTAATTAAATCGCCACTCCATTCTCCAGGCGGGCTCCCTGACTTCATCTACAACTTCGACATTAAATCGCCACTCCATTCTCCAGGCGGGCTTCCTGACTTCAACTACAACTTCGACATTAAATCGCCACTCCATTCTCCAGGCGGGCTTCCTGACTTCAACTACTACTTCGAAACAAAATCGCCACTCCATTCTCCAGGCGGGCTCCCTGACTTCAACTACAACTTCAAGATTAAATCGCCACTCCATTCTCCAGGCGGGCTCCCTGACTTTAACTACAACTTCAAAATTAAATCGCCACTCCATTCTCCAGGCGGGCTCCCTGACTTCAACTACAACTTCACTGATTTCATCCTATCTTGATTACCTTCCTTGCCTCTTGTACCATTTCCTTCTTCCCGCATTGCCTCTCGGACCACCTTTTCTTCTGAATTATCCTGTCTTGGAATTGCTTTCCCCCGGTCGTATTACTTTTCTTCTGGCTGCGGGGGATATTTTGGTATTTTTGGAACTGTTTACCCGCCTGCTGGGGGTGATGCTGCTGAGGAAGTATTCTTTGTTTCCTTCACCCCTCATTCTCTTCCTTCTTCCCCTACCTCTTCCGGGACTCACGCTTTTGTTTCCTTGATCAAATTATAGGATGTAATACTGCTGGGGGAATCTCGAAGCCATTTTTCTTTTCCCAATAACCGCTGGAGATGATACCCGGCTCAAGGATCACCCCATCTTGTGTTGCTTTCTACACTTATCCTCTGAGTCTTGCTTCCCAGAAAATTTTCGCAACAGGAGAAAATTTTCTGCCCCAGTGTGATAAACTTCTGGACGGTATGCTTTTCTGCCGTCGGACCCTCTTTTCCTGCTTTAAATCAAAGAAAAATTGTTAGTTTCAAAACGCCGCGAGTGGTCGTGCCACTCTTGTTGAGGCCATTCTCTTTCAGCTGCTTGGCCTCTCTCGAACTTCGAGGACGACGTTGACGCTTGCTTGGGAAGATGCTTTTTCCACGAACGACCTCTCATCTTTCCTTTTATTCCACTCTTTGGTTTGGTCCGACTCTTTTTAGCCGGTGATCTGTTGCGTGAAATCATCTTTCGGACATGCCACATGTGTCCATCATACTCCATAATTCTTGCGAACCTTCCACTCAGCCTGTCATCCCAATCTCACTATCGTAACGACTTCTGTCTCATTGCCTTGTTCCGTGCCTATTCACTTTCAATATACCGCTTTGGGAGACTTGGTAGTAAGCTTTGAAAAATCAATTTTCGAAAATGAAAGAAAAGAAAAGAAAAGACTACTGACCGCAAATGACAAAAGAAGAGAAAACTTTTCTGAACTCAAAAATAGGAAAACTTATCTGAATGTGTGCCTGATCCAAACGTTATGCCGCGCCTTTGAGATTAAACTACCCAGTCTATTCATATCAATCATTTTCTGATGCCGCGTCCTGCTAGAAGTAAACGGATGTCCAAACCTTGTCTCATGCAGACATCTTGCAACTATCTCGCCCTGTCACCTCACAGTGCCCTTCAAAGGGTTTTCACTAGTGAGATTCTCTCATTTCTCTCTATTTCCCGTCGCCTTAAGGTGCCCGTAAAAAGGTTTTCACCGTAAGACTCTCTCATTTTACTTCTCTCAACTTCCTTCGCCTTAAGGTGCCCGCGAGGGTTTTCACCGTTAAGACTCTCTCATTTATGCTTTCTTTCCCTGCGGCGGGGTATCACCCCTGAGATTCCCTCTAGAGCGTTATCCCCTTTCGGCTTGTGCATCTTGGATTCAATCGAGGGTCGGGATGTCACTCTTGGCCTTCGTTCACATGACTTGGCACTTTTCAAATACTGATCGAGAGGTCTTTCTGGTTCTTAATATGGTTTCTGCGCGTGGGGCTGAAGAAAGAGGTTTAGCCTCGACGGTTAGCTTATTACAACTTTCGGAATCCACACTATCTTTCCAACGAAACAATGACTTTTGCCCCAGTCTTGTTGCTTGGGGGGATTTTTGATTTTATTTTATTATGACCGAGCCGTGTGGCGCCTACGTATCCTTCTTGAGGAATCAGGTCGAACGTAGTTCACTTTTCTTGTATTACTTTTTTGTTTCTTTTCTATTCTGTTACACATCTTCCTTGATGATTCCGAAAGAGGGTATATGAAAGAATAATTAAAGCTCAAATGGGGAAACAAAGGTTAAAGTGTTTGGGTAGTAGAAAAATTGCCTCCGTCATTTCATTCTCCGAAAAATGCCAAATACACACAAACGAAACCAAACGTTGACAAATGCATCAAAGAATTACACATAATATCTCTTAACTGCATCAGAATTAATAGCCATATCGGTGCATCTTCCCTCAACATCCGTCAGACATAGAGCGCCGTTGGATAATACTCTAGTCACCACAAATGGTCCCTGCCAATTTGGAGCGAACTTGCCTTTCGCCTCGGCCTGATGTGGTAGAACTCTCTTCAGCACATGCTGTCCCACTTCAAATCTCCTGGGACGTACCTTCTTGTTATATGCTCTCGCCATTCTTTTTTGATACAATTGGCCGTGACATACTGCTGTCAATCTCTTTTCATCGATCAAGCTCAATTGCTCTAATCGGGTTTTGACCCACTCGTCGTCATCAATCTCAGCTTCAGCGACAATTCGGAGGGATGGGATTTCAACTTCTGCGGGTATTACTGCTTCAGTCCCGTATACCAACAAGTAAGGAGTTGCACCTACCGAAGTCCGGACGGTAGTGCGATAACCTAACAGCGCAAATGGTAACTTTTCATGCCACTGCCTAGACCCTTCTATCATCTTCCTCAATATCTTCTTTATGTTCTTGTTTGCCGCCTCGACCGCACCGTTTGCTTTTGGGCGATACGGTGTGGAATTTCGGTGTGTAATCTTGAACTGTTGACATACCTCTTTCATCAATCCACTGTTAAGATTTGCACCGTTATCCGTAATGATCATCTTTGGAATTCCAAACCTACAAATGATGTGGGAGTGTACGAAGTCCACTACCGCCTTCTTGGTCACTGATTTGAATGTTTTGGCCTCCACCCACTTGGTAAAATAATCAATCGTTACCAGAATGAACCTGTGACCATTGGAAGCCGCAGGCTCAATAGGTCCAATAACATCCATACCCCATGCGACAAACGGCCATGGTGCCGACATTGTATGCAATTCAGTCGGCGGAGAATGAATCAGATCTCCGTGTATCTGACACTGATGACATCTTCGCACGAAACTTATACAATCTCGCTCCATAGTGAGCCAATAGTATCCTGCTCGAAGAATCTTCTTTGCCAATACGTATCCGCTCATGTGTGGTCCGCAAACTCCCGAGTGTATATCCGTCATCACTGTTGTGGCTTGACTTGCATCTATACATCTCAACAATCCCAAATCCGGGGTCCTTTTGTATAGCACCCCTCCACTAAGGAAAAATCCGTTCGCCAACCGCCGAATAGCTCGCTTTTGATCTCCGGTTGCTTGCTCTGGGTATACTCCTAACCCGAGGTATTCCTTGACATCATGAAACCACGGCTCACCATCCACCTCTTCCTCTATCACATTACAATAAGCATGTTGATCCCGGATCTGGATATGTAACGGATCGACACGGACCTTGTCCGGGTGATGTAGCATCGACGCTAAAGTAGCCAACGCGTCGGCAACCTCATTATGCATCCTCGGGATGTGCCTGAATTCTACCGATCGAAAGCGTTTGGTCAAATCATGCAAACACTGACGATATGGGATAAGCTTTAAATCTCTGGTTTCCCATTCTCCCTGAATCTGATGTACCAGAAGGTCCGAGTCCCCCAAGACCAAGACGTCCCGTACATCCATGTCCACCGCTAATCGCAGCCCTAAGATACATGCCTCGTACTCAGCCATATTATTGGTACAGTGAAAACGCAGTTGAGCAGTAACAGGATAATGATGTCCTGTTTCAGATATAAGCACAGCCCCTACTCCGACTCCTTTTGCGTTTGCCGCTCCATCGAAGAAGAGCTTCCATCCCGGATCCTTGGTTAGTTCCAACCCCTCAATCTGCAATACTTCCTCATCTGGAAAATACGTCCTCAAAGGTTCGTATTCGTCATCAACGGGATTTTCAGCTAAGTGATCGGCCAGGGCTTGAGCTTTCATAGCCGTCCTCGTCATGTATATGATGTCGAATTCCGTAAGTGATATTTGCCACTTTGCTAACCTCCCTGTAGGCATGGGTTTCCGGAAAATATACTTCAACGGATCCAACCGCGAAATGAGGTACGTGGTGTAAGAAGACAAGTAGTGTTTCAGCTTTTGGGCTACCCAAGTTAGGGCGCAACATGTCTTTTCCAGATGAGTGTACTTGACCTCGTGGACTGTGAACTTCTTACTGAGGTAGTAAATGGCCCGTTCCTTCCTGCCGGTAAGATCATGCTGCCCCAGTACGCAGCCAAACGAATTCTCCAAGACCGTCAGATAAAGAATCAGGGGTCTACCCGGTTCAGGCGGAACTAGTACAGGTGGATTTGACAGATACCCTTTGATTCGGTCAAACGCTTCCTGACATTCTGTCGTCCATTCTATCGCAGCGTCTTTCTTCAATAGGCGGAATATGGGTTCACAAGTTGCCGTAAGCTGGGCAATAAACCTACTGATGTAATTCAACCTTCCCAACAGACTCATTACCTCTGTTTTATTCTTCGGCGGGGGTAACTCCTGAATGGACTTGATTTTGGAGGGGTCCAACTCAATGCCCCGTCGGCTGACGATGAATCCTAGCAACTTTCCTGATGGAACTCCGAATGCGCATTTGGCCGGATTGAGCTTGATGTCGTACCTTCGAAGTCTTTGAAAGAACTTCCCGAGGTCGGCAACATGGTCTTCTTGACGCCTAGACTTTATGATCACATCATCCACGTACACCTCAATTTCCTTGTGTATCATATCATGGAATACCGTAGTCATCGCCCTCATATAGGTTGCCCCTGCATTCTTCAAACCAAACGGCATCACTCGGTAGCAATAAGTCCCCCACGGTGTGATAAAAGCCGTCTTTTCTGCGTCCTCTTCATCCATCAAAATCTGATGATATCCCGCATAACAGTCCACAAAGGATCCAATTTCGCGTCCGGCGCAATTATCAATCATGATATGGATATTGGGAAGTGGGAAATTATCCTTAGGACTTGCCTTGTTGAGATTGCGATAGTCCACGCATACCCCGATCTTTCCGTCTTTCTTTGGCACCGGCACTACGTTAGCCAACCATTCAGGGTATCGAGTGACACGAATGACTTTCGCCTGCAACTGCTTGGTTACCTCCTCCTTGATCTTCACACTCATCTCCGTCTTGAATTTTCGCAGCTTTTGCTTGACGGGAGGATATGCCGGATCGGTGGGTAATCTATGAACCACTAGATCAGTGCTGAGTCCTGGCATGTCGTCGTACGACCATGCGAAAATGTCTTTAAACTCCATGAGTGTTTTGATCAGTTCTTCTCTCAGATTGGGTTCAATATGGACACTTATCCGGGTTTCTTTGACGTCATCAGCATTCCCTAGATTAACGGCCTCAGTATCATTTAAGTTCGGTTTGGGTTTTTCCTCGAAGTGACTTAATTCTTCACCGACTTCTTCTACGGCTTCATCATCGCCGTACTCTGACTCACTCTCGTCACTTCTTATTTCATGTGTTATTATTTCCAAACCCGATTGACTTTCTAGACTGGGTTGATTAATCTTTAAGCACGCCATATCATTAAGATCAGTTGCAAGAAGGCTGTTCAGAAAAGTAAAAAGAAGGAAAAAGATAAACAAAATTAGACGCGAAGGAACCACATTTCATTAATGGGAATTGTACAAAGGGAAAACAAACCGCAAACTTAAATCAAAATGAACAAAACAAACGGGATTTTACTCCGGGGACAAACCCCCAACACAAAATTTCGAAAGAAAAACAATCCAAGACAAACTACCAAGACTCCTTCCGGACAGGAGAGGAGTAGCCTTCCAGTTATTCAGTTTTGCCTTTGGTCCCACAAACTGTATCTCGGCGTGACTGGATCCTTCACCGTCCTCGAGCATACATACATCTGTGGATAGGTCCTCGAACTTCCTGAAGAACTCTTCGTCTGGCCTGACCGTAGGACCGGGAATCTTCGGCGCCGGATGTCCTCTTACTCCGGACCTGACAAAAGATTGGGAAAGGCGTGGAACAGGCTTTGGGAGCGCCCATGTCTTCTGTTTACTCCTCTTTGCTCGCCGGATGTCCTCTGAGGTTGGCTGGAATCCCAAGCCGAAGGTTCCCAAGTTTTCGACCACTGATACCGGTTGTATAATTCCTTGCAGAGATGCACCTAACCCTTTACCGGGTACGAAACCATGTCGCAACATTTCATGCGCCACCATGACATCCGCAATAATTGTTCTGTCGCCGGGAATACATTCCCCTTCCGGAACTCGGTGGGCGGGCACCACATCGCAGACCTGATACACCCATGGCCCAACATCTTCTTCTGTTTCAACAAAGGGAATGATGGTGCCTGATTGTGGATCGTTCTCTCCATGGACGACGATCTCCTGCTGGTCCCATTCAAACTTGACGAGCTGGTGTAAGCTGGACGGAACTGCTCTTGCGGCATGAATCCATGGTCGCCCTATTAGGAGGTTATATGACACCACCATGTCCAGCACCTGGAATTCCATGGTGAACTCCACCGGCCCGATTGTCAAGACTAGCACTATGTCACCAACCGACGCTTTGCCTCCTCCGTCGAACCCTCGGACACATACCCTGTTCTCGCGTACCCTGCCGATGTCTACCTTCAATTTGCCCAGTGTAGAGAGAGGACAAATGTTAGCACTGGACCCATTATCGACCAAGACTTTGGTAACCACCGCCTCTTCACACTTCACCGTAAGATATAAAGCCCTGTTATGCTCAGTGCCTTCCTCGGGCAACTCGTCATCGGTGAAGGTGATCCGATTTGCTTCGAAGATCCTATTGGTGATCTTCTGCAAATGGCTCACTGAGATTTTATCCGGTACATGTGCCTCATTCAGGACTTTCATCAATGCTTGCCGATGTTCTTCAGAATGTATCAGCAAGGATAGCAATGATATTTGCGCCGGAGTCTTCTTCAACTACTCTAAGACGGAGTAGTCGTGCAGCTTCATCTTTTTCAAGAATTCTTCTGCTTCTTCATCAGTGACCGGCTTTTTCAATACTGCCGGAGTGGTCTTCCTCAATTCCGCAGGGGCAAAACATCTCCCCGAGCGGGTCAACCCTTGGGCTTCACAAACTTCCTCTTTCACCTCCTTTCCTCTGTAGGTCGTTGTAATCCGAGCATAATTCCATGGGACGGCCCGGCTATCAGTTACTGGCAACTGTGTTGCCGGCTGGATGATGAAAGGATCCATTCGAACGCCCGCTACCGTCAAGATGGGCTTGATTGCCGCCCCCTGGTACAACTATCTTGGCCGGTTTCACCGGTACTTCGTTCACACTTCCCTTTCTTGCTTCCGACCCTCCTGGTATGTCTTTCTTGCAACCGGGCGACTCATCAAAGCTTGGCCCTTTTCTCGTTCCTCCCCCGCTAGACTTAATCATCATTACAGTCCGAGAGGCTTTCTCCTTTCCTTCCTCCGCCCGTACCAACTCGATCATGTTGGTCTCACGATGAGTTGGAAGCGGGTTTTGGTTGATGTTGGGCTCGGTTGGAGTCTGGACCTCAATCCTGCGAGTGTCAATGAGCTCCCGGATGGCCGTCTTTAGCCTCCAACACTTTTCTGTATCGTGCCCCGGGACATCCCGAGCAGTAGGCACAATTTACTGAATGGTCCAGGTTCTTCGGGAGGGGGTTTGGTAGCTTAGCTTCAACCGGATCGAGCAATCCTACTTGCTTCAACCGGTGGAACAGACTGGTGTAAGACTCTCCTAAGGGAGTGAAAGTCTTTGGCCTCGGCGCCCTGTCGCCCCTGAATGCCTGGCTCGGACGGAAACTCGCGCCCGAAGGGTTTCTGTAAGCTCTTGGGGGTGGATGATTGTTCTGGGGGTTCGGTGCACGCCACGGTGCATGAATAGGAGGTGCAGAATAGGACTGTGCATGGTGTACAGTAAAATGGGGATCAGGTGCGGGATAGTAATGTTGCGGGTGGCTATATGGGTTGTGGGAGTAATTTTGGTGGTGAGGTTGGGGTGGGCTATATTGGGGTGCGGGGCCTCTATTTCCGAACCATGCCCCGGACTCGACGGCCGCAACTTCCTCTCTCCTCTTTTTCCCCAGTACTCCTCCAGTACCACTTTGGATAGCCTGAGTGGTGGCTTTCAGTGCCGAGTAACTCATGATCTTGTTGGCCTTCAAACCTTCCTCGATCATACCCCCCATTTTTATCACCTCGGTGAATGATTTGCCTACGGACGTTACCAGATGTCCGAAGTAGGTGGGCTCTAATGTCTGCAAGAAGTAGTCCACCATCTCGCTCTCTCTCATCGGTGGATCTACCCTGGCCGCCTGTTCCCTCCATCGGAAACCAAATTCCCTGAAGCTTTCAGCAGGCTTCTTCTCTAATTTTAGCAATGATAGGCGGTCGGGGATTATCTCAAGATTGTATTGGAACTGGCCGATAAAAGCTTGAGCCAAATCATCCCACGTAAACCATCTACTGGGATCCTGTCTAGTGTACCACTCCAACGCCGATCCTCCCAGACTCTGGCCGAAGTAGGCTATCAGAAGCTCGTCCCGTCCTCCGGCCCCTCTCATTTTACTGCAAAACCCCCGCAGGTGGGCCACTGGGTCACCATGCCCCTCGTATAGGTCGAATTTGGGCATTTTAAATCCTGCTGGCAACTGGACGTCCGGGAATGGACACAGATCCTTATAGGCGACGCTGACCTGGTTGCCTAAACCGTGCATGTTCCTGAAGGACTGCTCCAGGCTTTTAACTTTTCTGACAACTTCCTCGTGCTCCGAACTTTGGAAGTGTTTTTCCGGTTCTGCCGGATTGTCCCAGTGAGGTGTATGTGATTGTGGTTCAGGAGCCCTGAAAGTAGGCTCTGGAGGATAGTAAGAGTTGTCATGGATCTGAACATATGGCTCGCTGGCCGGCCTTTGCAGAGGAGCCACAAAAACAGGGGGGGCTGGAGGAGGATTTGGTTTGGTTGGTGGAATGTGGGTGGCATATGGATTTTCCCCCTGAAAGTATGGATAGCTCGGGGCGCTTGTTGAAGGATCGATGGGCGGATGTTCCGGAGCTGAGGCGAGAGTAGGGCGGTTTGGTGAAGACTGTTCCCTGGCCCAGGCCAGGTGCATCTCTGTTATCCGTTGTTTTAACCGGTCTACCTCTTCTTTCATGATTTGTAGCTCGGATTTTTCTTCCTCAAGACTCTTGCCGGAACTCGACATGCTTACTGTAACTGGTCCTTTGGATCTAGTACGGTAGTGATGGCTGGCCAGGATATTCTGTCAAACCAACTGCTAAACTTTCTGAAATACGCAACAAACTTGTTAGTTCACCGAGTTTGACAGATATGTTATAGCACGTTGGATGCAATGCACCTAACCAAATAACCCTTTCTACATGTACTCTTTAACATGCGTCATTCCGGCCCTTTTTCTTTTCTTTTTCTTTTTTCTTTTTCCCTTTTTTTTCTTTTTCGACTATCTTTGCAAGCCTTATTGTTATTTAACCTTTGGATTCTTTTTCTTTCTTTTTAGTGGTGGTCGAATCTTATGTGGATTGCCTACGTATCACGACCCCGCGTGAATCAGACCGAGCGTAGTTCTGGTAACAAGATTGTGGCAAAATTCAGTAACTTTTATATCAAATAAACCGTGTAGTTACAAAACACGTCTTACAACAATCAACAAAACAAAAGAAAATGCTTGACTTGGGAAAGTAAAGATAAAAATGCCAACTAGCTTGACTCAACATTTCAAAATACATTTTCAATCAAAAATCTAATGCCCTAAAATCCCTGGGGGCCCGCGAGGCATCATTCGGCCTTGCCGCGGGCCTTGGTGTGAGGTCCTTGTGTAGTTCCCTTAACTCTTCCATGATCCGATGAACATAACCCATAACTGAAGCGAAAAGGTCGGCGCGGGGCATTCTTTCGCAAGCTAGGCACTTCATGGTAACATAGTGCCCGATTTCTCCAATCCTGTCCCTGATCATGTACCTTTCTCCGAGTAGCCGCTCTATCTGCTGGTTTTTCGCCACCAATCTTCGAGCGTTGTTGGTGACCTGGTCTAGGAGCCTGTCTATTTGTTCTTGCAGTCGAGCCATCAAGTTGTGGCAACGGTCGAGGTCCGCTCTGGCATCTTGGGCTTGCTTAAAAACCCGCTCTCTGAGGACAACATTTGCTTCCCTTAAACTGGTGACGATATCAGTGTAATCCTCTTCCACCCGTTGTAGGTGAAGTGCATGTTGATGTGCCTCCTTTCTCCAGCCAGCTCGGATCCTCACTATTTGGGCCTTAGACTCTTCCAATTCTCTTTGGACATCGGCAACCTGGCTTTTCAAACCCTTTATCAATTTTTCGTCTGACCGACTCCTCAACTGTCTATCAGCATCCCTTTTCATTTGCTGGATTTGAGCTCTCAGAAAGTCATTTTCTTGCACCAACTTCTTTTTATCTCCTTCGTTGGCGGCGGCTTGCACATCCCTTTCAAATTGAAGATCTTGGACCCGTTGCTCTATCTTGCCAATCCTGGTTTTGTAAACCTCTTCCTTAGCCAACCAGTCCCATTGGTCTTGGGACGCTTCAGCAAATTCCCTGAGGTGAGGTCTTTTGGCTGGTCTTTCCCCCGACGTTTCTCCTTTGTACCAAGTAAGATATCTAGGTGCAACCTCTCCTCTAGCTCGATCATGCACACAAGTGTTTGCCTCTAGATATTGGCATTTGCTCCAGATCTGGCGGACCCTCGCTTCCGGGAATTGACCGTCGGGACCAATTTCAATAACATGGGTACTCAGGTCTTCTTCTTTGGGTACTATCTGGCACCTCCCGAGTTGTCTCAACACCCGATGGGGCGCATAAGGTTGAATGCTTTTAAGTCCCATTAAGAGAAAGGGGGACCTAGCTGCTGGCATGTACACGATTCTGTCTATCTGCAACCAACCCAACGTCCATTGTATTTGGCTTGCGTTGAGAGCCTGAAAGTATGCCCTCCATGCCAATGTTCCTTCAGGTAAGACGACCCTATCAATCCTTGTATAGAATTCGCTTATGCAAGTTTTCTCAACTAGACCATATCTCAAGAATTGGGTGCGGCGACACAGGTGCTCGATCATCCACATTTGCAGCAGTAAATTACAGCCTTCGAAAAAATCTCCCCCGGCTTTGCAGATTGTGAGGGCTCGATATATGTCTGACAGTATCATAGGAGCAAGAGTACTCTCGCTTTGGTCAAGCAAAGTACTGACGACTCCGGCCAACTTTATATCAATGTTCCCGTCTTTCCTCGGGAATACCACGAGTCCTAAAAAGGCTATCATGAAAGCAACTCGTCTGTGCTCCTCCCATTTCGGGCGATTACCCTTGCTGCATAATTTGTTTTCTGGGTCGTCGAAACCTCCCGCATGACCGTACCTTTGATAAATGAAGTTCAAAGTACAAAACCCTCGTGCTAGATCCGGGTTACGCACCGTTCTGGCCGTCTTCAGTGAATCTAAAAACCGATGTACGGCGACAACCCTGGGGGCGATTAGATATTGATGCCCCAATGGTATATCGGTGTTTCCAATGTATCCGGTCATTTCCTCAACAGTTAGGGTGAGCTCGAAGTCCGAGAAGTGAAAGATATTGTGCGCGGAGTCCCAATATGTGACTAAGGCTCTTATGATGTCCCCCCGGGGTTTTATTTCAAGCAGACCCGTGAGACCTTTCAAATACTTTTTAACCTCATCCTGTCCTCCTTGGCCTAGATCATTCCACCATAACCGTATTTGTACCGGAATTTTAGTCATGAGTGAAAAGGGTTCATTTTGAATCGTGCTCATCCTGCACATTTATTTAAAGAAAACGATCATTTTGGCTGGCAATAATTTTTCAAAATTTATAGATTTTGGTATTTACTTTTTGAAAAATGGCAAGTTGGACCCGACGGGGGTTGCCTACGTATCTCACCTCCGGTGAGAATCAAACTTGCGTAGTTCGGCCCGGCAAGACAAACTATTTCTTTTATTGACCGACAAAACACACTTTGTTAAGAAATACATTTTCCTTTATTGACCGACAAAGAAAACACATTTAGTTAAGAAAACACATTTTCTTTTATTTGCCGACAAAGAAAACACATTTTATTAAGAAACGCATTTTCTTTTATTGACCGAAAAAAAACACATTTTGTTAAGAAACCCATTGTTGTCAAAGTCAACCTTCCGTTGTCTCTTGTTAACAAACTATTGGTTTTGTTGGTAAGACCCATTTTTGTATTTTCTGAAAATATCTATTTACCCACACTGTTTCCCCTTTTTTTTTTTTTTTTTTTTTTTTTTTTTTTTTTCAGTATTTAAAAGCCGGTCAGCATGCAAGCTCGAATAAATGCTTGAAACAAACATGGCATAGCAAGATGGTCTTCCATTTCAGGTTGCCTGTCCTAGACGGACCCAACCCCTGTGTTGAGTCCCCTAAGTCAAATGCAACATGATGCAAATAAGCGTTCCTACTAGGGATCCGGCATGAAGTCACGTTATTCTAAGTTTGAAAACCTGGGTATGTGTTCTAGACTGTGTACCCGAGCGGACAACTCGAGTTGAGGAAGGAGCTCCTTTCCGGGAACCAAAAGGCCAACCGGCTTAGAAACTTTCCGAGCCTCTTCATTATTTCGGGGTATGACACTAACAGAATAAGGAGTCTCAACCAGTGAGCACATCCCCGGGGGTGAGAAGTGAATGGTTTGCGGCACAGTTTTATATACAGTTCACGTAATATCAAAGCGGTAAGCATATAACAGTTTGTATGTACAATGCAGCTAGTATCAAAGCGGTAGACATGTAGCACGTTAATTAAACATGTAGTAAAATCAGATATAGACAAAACAACAATTTAACTGAGCTCGAATTCTTAAACCCTAAACCGAAGTTCAGAGGCATTATCCCCAGCAGAGTCGCCAGAGCTGTCACACCTCCTTTTTACGCACCCGCGAGGACGCGAGGGAGTTTTTCCAATTAAAGGACAATCGGGACGGGATTAGTTTATTTAATTCAGAGTCGCCACTTGGAAAAATAATGGTGTTCCAAGTCACCGGTTTAATCCCGAAACCGAGGAAATTTATGGCTCTGTAATACGGTCTGCGAAACTAGAAATCTGGATAAGGAATTCTGTTAACCCGGGAAGGTGTTAGGCACTCCCGGATTCCGTGGTTTTAGCACGGTCGCTCAATCGCAATTTTTGTTTCTATCTGATTCTTTTATACATTTTAACTATGTGCTTTTAATGCTCCGCTCTTATTTTTAGAAGAATTGCGACGTTACGAAAACACATTTCGAGCCGCACCGTAACCGGTACGCCTGCGACTCTAATGTATTTCAGTTCCGCCGAGAGTAAGATTTGGGTCACATAAATGCACACCCGTATTCAGGAAAGTAATTTTATTTCAAGTCGTGCCTAAAGAGTCTATCGTCTATTTAACTTTGGGAAAAGGACCGTAAAATTCACTAGACGGTCCTTCCAAGTCTAAGTTTTCATGACAATTATTCGAGGCCCCCATAACTGTGTATTTTTTGGGCGAGGCTCGTCTCGTTTATTTTAAAAGGACAATCCTAAAGTGTACTATGTATTTTTCACTTGTTATTAGCCTAAAGCAAAAATCCATGCTTATAATAAAGCTAACGTCGAACAGGCTCAACGCACTTGGATCGTTACCTACATCACTGGACCCTCCACTGTGAGCAGTAATAACTGGACATTCTAATGAAAATGCTTTTCCAACGTCAAAATATAACTAACTTCGTCTAATTACAAAAGACAAATTAATTATTTATACTAGTCTCAATTAACCATTATTCCATTGCCACGGACAACTAACATTAACATGCTTAAATTTGAACATCCTTTATAACTGTTGAACATTAAACTAATAAGGCTAGAAAGTGAAGAATAGTGATTATCATTACCTACATGTGCTGAATAACAGTGAAACTACAGAATCTAACTTAAATTCCAGTTATACTAACAGCGAAAGGGCCTATATGCTAAAGTGAAATTACAATACACATCTTCATATAATAATACTGCAAAAATGCCTATATGTGTTGATAAACATTGACAATTCCAGTTATCATATAAAATCAGTTCACTGAAAGTCGTTATATACAAAGACAGCTGTGATGAATAATGTGAAATTGCACACCGTTATTTTTGGTCCTTCCTGTATTTAGACCTGTATTTCTAATACTGTTATCATTGAATCCAATATTGAGAATAACAATCTCTAATTAAACCTGCTGAATTATAGTGTTATGATTTTCACTCTACATACTACATAAGGATTAAATTCCATATTTTGAACCTATTACATTCGTCAAAGCATGGCATAAACAAATAAAAATAAAAGTAATTTCTATACTACTTGTTACAGGAATCATTCAAAGCATCTGGAGCAATTCAACAAAGTAATTTTAAATGCTTAGAATCTGTGAAGAAGCAGATTCCAGCTTCTATTTGTATTTCATAATCCAAAGATCACTTTTGAAGCTACAAGGTTGTGTACCTGGAATTCAATGGAGAGAAGTTAGTTGCAGCAGCAGAATGCACAACAACAACAACCGTGCCAGCAACAACAGAAACAGCAACAGGAGAAAGCAGTGACCAAAACACAGCAATAGCAGCAAACAAACAGAACCACCAGCAGTAGCAAAACACAATGATAATAGCTACCACAACAGACCAACAACCATGCCACTAGACCAAACAGCAACAATCAAATAATCACCAGCAACAAAAACCACACCAGTGAAGCAAACCAACAACAGTAGCATGTGAGCTAAGGACTAACAGCAGAGACAACCACAACTAAAGGACCAACAACAACCACACAACAACCCCAGGCAGCAACAAACTCAATCACAGCAGTAGCAATGCAGCAGGAGATCAATAACACCAACACAGGAACAACAAGCAACCAAATGACCAACACTCAGCCACTCCCAACTAAAACACACGAAAACAGTACCCAAAGGCCAATCGAAACAGTCTCTTGGCCTATACTTACTAGCTTTCTCTATCTATATTCTTGTGTATGTGCACTCTCAGCCCTTACTGTATGTATTTCAATGTTCTTTTCTCTCCAATTACTCTGGTTCTCTCCAATTCTCACTGTCTGCCTTTTGCTCTCCAAGTCTCTTATACTTATAGTTAAAAATGAACTCCCCAAGCCAAGAGAATCAGAAAACTCTAACATACAATAATCAACAGACACCCCCTCCCCATGCTCTGCCTGCCAGTCCAGTATATTCCCTGGGCAGACCCATCCCTTTGCCTAACCCATGCTCTGCCAGCCCACTATAAGTGCCTTATACCATTATTTTATCAACCAATGCACTGGCAGTCATGACATTAGCATTCAGGTGTGCCCTCCCTTAGTGATATTGTGCCCATGTGATTCCTACTTGACTGCCAGTGTTTTGCACAGTCATCATCCCTCATTAATCTATTACTTTACTTAGTTAATAACAGGCCTATCAGCTTAATGCTTTGCAGAAACTACCAGGAGTACAATTCATAGTCCTATTTTAATTCAAACAAATCAAGCCAATTCAATTCCTATTTCATAATGAACAATCAGTCAAACAACCAATTTAACTCCTAACGGCTATTCAATCAATGCTAATAAACAAGACATACGAAACTATTCTACCACATTGATTAGTTGACGACAAACATACACAATGGATATCAAATGAGTGACCTACAGATTCAATATGCTTCAAGCAGAATCAAGGGACCAAATCGAATACGGATTAAATGCTTGACGACCTTAATCGAACTGAATATACGATTCATTTTAACACTGAACATAGAAGGAAACGACCAAATAAAGAGGTCCATTGAAGATGGCCAGCATAATTTAAAGGATGAATAGAAAAAGAAGAACATGTTAAGCAAACTAAACTAACAATTAATTAGACCTTGATTACCAATGACAGCCGCACCAACGGGAAAGGCTCCAAAGCTTTACTCGACGGACCCGAGCTCGCCTCAGACTTTGCTCGCTTTGAGATCGAACGAACCTTAGTCGAAGTGTTCTTGAATAAAAATACTTCGATTAAGGCCCATTAGACCCCAAATCTTGATTCATTTGACAAATTTTAACATTTGATTTTCTAGGGTTCTTGAGGGTCCAAATTTGGGGCTTTACTGGTTCTGGTTAGATTCGAAGCAAACCAATGCCGGCGGGGGTACGAGGGAGGCCATGTGAGGGTTTGGGGTGAGTTTGGGGTGATTTGGCATAGGTTCGAGTTTGACTCGAATCTTCAAATGAAGATTCGAGGAGCTCCGGCATGATTCGAGGTTAGTGGAGGCTGGGTTCGTGATGGGGGAGGTGAGGGGAAGGGTTTGGCATTGGTTTGGTGGCGATTGGCCTACCGGAACCGCCGTGAGGCGATTTCCGGCAGGCGGGGCACGGCGGCGTTACGCGGGGTGTTTGAGAGCTCTGAGGGAGATGAAGGGAGAGGGGGGTTCTGGCTTGGGGGGGCGGGGTATGAAATGAGGAATATATACCAGAGATGAGATTGAATCCTGATCGTTGGATCATTTACGATCAACGATCAGGATCCCCTCACTTAAACCAAACGACGTCGTTTGGTTAAAGCATAGTCCGAGTGTATATTGGGATTAAATGATTAATCTGGGCCGTTGGATAATAAAATCCAACGGTCCAGATCAAGTGTTATACAGGCTGAGGCTGGACGGGTATTTGGGCTGGGTTAGAAGAAATCCGTTTGGGCCTGGCTTTTAGACTGAATTTGGCCCAGATCGGATATTATATGTGTATGTGTATATATATATATATATGTATATATATACATATATATATATATATATATACACACATATGTATATACTAACCTATAACACCGCTATTTTTTACTACAATTAACGTGCACAATTACATATTGCCTAAAACGTAAATCACATGACTTCGATATCAAACACTAAGAATGCAAAACTTAACATATATTTTTTGTATTTTTAATTTAAATAAATAAACGTGCACACAAAAAGATACGATAACACAAAATCACAAAAGTCATACCCAACATGAAACTATTTTTATTTTTGAATTTTCTGGGAGTACTTCTCAAGTAAGGCAAAAATCACGTGCTCACAATTATAGCTCTTTCAGTATTTCTCCTTGTGTACATATTCTTGAGTCAGAGCCTCTTATGTATCCCTTAGCTTGTGATTTGTGAGCTTTTGGGTTTTGGGAGCATGTTAGCTTTGAGAATTGTTGTGGTACGTGACGAGTAGTACCTTAAACACTGTTTATTTTACCAGTTCAGTTTTATTTATTTCCTTCCCCAATTATGGTTTATCTTTCACATTGTTAGGCTTACCTAGTCATATGGACTAGGTTCTGTCACGACATGTTCACGAAGGGCAAATTGGGGTCATGACAAGTTGGTATCAGAGCTCTAGGTTCATAGGAGTCACACATCACAAGTCTGTTTATTAGTCTCGTAGAACGGTACGGATACGTCTGTACTTATTTGCGAGAGGCTATGTATCCGTTAGGAAAATTCCACTTCATTTGATTTCCCTGCCGTGCGAGATTTTTGACATCCACAATCCTAAACATTTGTCTTCTACTCTTTCACAGATGGTGAGGACACGTACTATCTGAGATAATCAGGCATCCGCACCCTACTCTTTCACAGATGGTGATGACACGTACTATCTGAGGTAATCAGGCACCCGCGCCCCCTGCTACAGCCGTCAGAGTTCAAGGCCGGGTAGAGTTCAAGGATGTGTATCTGGTGCAACGAGCGAGCTGCCGCCGAGGTACCACCAACAGATCCAGCCGGAGTCCAATCACTTAACACGCCTACTGCTACTACAACCCCAGCCATTCAGGAGACTTTGGCACAGTTCATGAGTATGTACACCACTTTGGCCCGGGCAGAATTGCTTCCCTTTGTTGCAGCCACATCCTAGGCTAGGGGAGGAGCATAAACTCCCGCTGCCCGCACACATGAGCAGCAAACGCATGTAGAGCAGGATCCTGAGATTATTTTTGCACCGTCTGCAACACCAGTTCAGCCCGAGGGCATGGCAGCGGCTTCCGAGCAGGAGCAGATGAGATTAGAGAGGTTCGAGAAGTATGATCCTCCTGTGTTCAGTGGATTGGCATCAGACGATGCCTTGAGATTTCTTGATGAGTGTTACCGCATTCTCCGTACTATGGGTATCTCTGGATCGAGTGGGGTTTCTTTCACTACTTTCCAGCTTCGAGGAGCTACCTATGATTGGTGACGCACTTATGAGTTAGACAGCCCGAACGAGGCAGCTTCACTCAGTTGGACCCAATTTTCAGATATGTTTCTGAGAGAGTTTGTTCCTCAGAGCCTCAAGGATGCATGTCGTGCGGAGTTTGAGAATTTGTGCCTGGGTGCTATGACTGTCTTAGAGTATGTTGTCTGTTATACCAGTTTGGCTAGACATGCCTCAGCCTTGGTTTCTACTATTCGCGAGAAGGTTCGCCGGTTTATTGAGGGGCTTATTCCTAGCATCAGTCTAGTATGGCTCGTGAGATGGAGATGGATATTCCATATCAGTAAGTGGTGAACATTGCTAGGAGGATAGAGGGTATGCATGCTCCGAGATATACTAGTCCTTATTTTGGAGGTGCATCATGGTAGAGGTTTTGTGGGTCAGCTAGTTCAGTTCGCGCTTCAGGCTTTGCATGGTGACTCAGGTGTTCATGGGTCTCGGAGCACCCGTATCACACAGTTCCTGCAACCTCGTCAGTAGAGAGGGTGCTTTGAGTGTGGAGATACTAGACACATGGTGAGAGATTGTCCCAGACTTCGGACCAGTGTGTCCCAGCGAGGTATTTAGGCAGATAGAGGGCGCCCAAGAGGGGGAGGCCCGTCTCATTGATGTGTTTCATATAGTAGGCTTGAGGCCGGTGTGCCGGTTGAATGTCATTCAGGAACAAATTTGATTTGTTATAGAGGGGAACTATCTATAGTTCATTACAGTTCTACTTATCAATGTGAGTTCCCTTATTTGTTATTCCATTTATGAGTGTGTTTCATGATTTGTACTCTGTTTACATTATTATTTTGTTGGGAGGTTCTATGAGTTATAGCGGTGTCTATCGTCTGTTTCTAGCTGTTGTCGAGAGTTTTGAGGCTAATAGTTAATTCATGTTGTCTGTTTCAATAGGTTTGAGGTGATGTCTAAGTATTCTTGGTTACAAGCTATGATTTCTATGCTCCACCGGTGTGGGAGCCAACCTGTATTGTAATTTAAAGACGGAATTGATCTAGTGAGAGTCTCTAGACGGGTTGATATGTGCCCTACTTGTGATTCAGTAATGAGGGCGGGACCCTCGCGATTTCAGGTGATTTGATATGTTGAGACCGGGTTGTGTACTGCGATGAGAAGTTATACCAGTATAAGATCATTGTGAGTCTTTTATATGCTTTCATTCTTTCTTGTTAGATGTTTTGTCAATTTGTGTTTTAGTAGAATCGCTGCTAGTTTGATTTGTTTGTTAGTTCCCTTATGTGTTTCCTTTCTCATATTTGATCATTTCCGTTCTATGCTTTTTGCGCTTTAGCTTGTGGGTGTGTACCTATTGGTGTTGGCTGAGACTTGGTTGTTTGGGTGTTTTGTTATGCGGATCTCGTGGTTATTGTATCATCCCCAGTGTTGTGGAGGTTTTAAAAGAGTTCCTGTTGGATATGAGGCTTATGGGCTGTACGGATTTGACCTCAGGCAAATATTGCTATCAGAAAGGTTATTGTGGGCCTATGTGTGATGTGTCATGCTGTGTGGTTGTACCCTGTATGTGTTGGCTTGTATTGAAATAGCTGATTGTGACTGATACCGGACATGGATTTAGTATCGGGTCTTTTGGAAACGGATGGAAGGTGAGAATTATGGCTTGAAGGCCAATTGGTATTGCTAGAAAGGTTAAATTTCAGTTGAGATGGTGTCGCCAGGCTTAAGAGGATTGGGTTGATGTGGGATCACCCGTGGGTGTATGTTGGAAGTCACTACAAAAAAATGCTGCATTTGTGGGGGTTTTATCTACAGATTGCGGCGGTTCAAAACCTCCGCAATACACTTTTACGGCGGTTTTTGAAACCCTCACAATAATGTTCGCCGCAAACGATTTGCGGGGGTTTTCTGACAGACCGCCGTTATCATATAGCGGCGGATATTTGGTGGCGGTATAACCTCCGCAATTTGGTAGTTGGCTGACACTTATTGAAACAATTAGCGGAGGTTTGGAACCCCCGCAATTGCTTATTTAACCCCCGTAATTTTATGGCTGGCCACTTATTGAAACAATTAGCGGAGGTTTGAAACCCCCGCAATTTCTTATTTAACCCCCATAATTTTATAACACAAATATTATCATATGGTAAATAACGGCAGTTATAACCGTGCTGTTCATTGAATTTTTTTTCCCTACAATCTAATGTTACTCCATAACTATTTCAATTTAAATTATATTAATATAGTAAAGCATAAAAAAAAAATTATACAAATCGCTTAGTGGAATCAAGTAACATCAACATATTAATAAACGACAAAATACATTAATCTCAAAATTTTGCCTTAAACACAACAACTCCAACCATTAGACACAAACCATCAATATTATAAGTCTTAAAACTAACATTAAATATAACATCCACTCCAACCATTTTGGACAAAAGATCTACTATGATCATTCAATTGAGTACGATACTTCATTATCTAATACATTTGCAAGCAACTTCAATGGTGGTCGTTAGGATTACTTCCACCGGATGATCTTCTTATATCCGTGGGTAAAATGGATCCGCTCGCCGCATCACTTGGCTACAAAACAATCAAAAGAAAATATAATTAACAAAAAGTACCTCAACAATATCCTATAACTAATTATACTTGGACTGAACAATCTTACTTTACAAAATCAAATAAGAAAGTTATCAACTATTCTTACCGTTGAACAAGGAGGAGGAACAAATATCCCTGCAAATTCATCAGATATCTTCCCTTCTTTCATTATCATATACGCCTTAAAAGCATTCATCATTTGAGTGTTAGCATTCATCATTTGAGTGTTAACCTTCATCATTTCTCTGTAGTTCTCCTGGCTTTGATTGTGAGCATTCAACATTTGATTGTACTTCTCTTGGCATTGGGAAGAACATGAACCATTATTATAACTTGAATCATTCAAATCACTATAGCGAGGTCTTGTTTGTCTAAAAGCTTTGCTAGGAACAGCTCCTAATCCTAAGCACCTTACCCTTCCCGAATGCTCTTTTCCCAATACCTTACCAACAACATCATTTGGCGAAATTTCAGACTCATCCACAGTGCTTTGGGTCAATGCTAGTTCAATTTTTTCCTAAATACATTAAACACCGAAAGCAAGTGTCCTTACTTTTATCAGTGATTGACAATACAATATAAAGAATAAAACCAGAATAGGAAATATGCAAAACATTTCATTTTACAAGATATTAACTATTAATGATAGGCTAGGACAAGCAGTGACAACAAATATTACTGATCCAAAAGCTGTGGAAAGGAGTTTATAAGCAATAGAACGTGCAGGAGATTGTTTATTAAGATCTGATCTAGCACTGATTGAACCACCAATGGCTAAAGATGAATCAAGAACCGGCAGTATTAACGAAACTAAAGACAATATTGGCACAACTGAGTATTGGCACAGCCACCAACAATAAGTTATAATATTACTAGGATTTTCAGGTTATTTTATTTTAAACCTAAAAATGAATGAAAGAAAATTCATGTTCAAGTAGTACTGATCGCTGATAATCCATCAAAGGAAACAGATCTTGCATAACATAGGGTCAAATTGGTGGGAACTATATTAGATGTACAACTAAAAACCAAATTTTGTATTGGACAAGATCCAAGAAAAACACATACTAATATTATAAAAATAAAAATAAGGGTGAAACAAGAAGCAAATGATAACCAAAACAGAAGCAAAGACAGATCTTACAAAAAAGAGATCAACCTATGTACATCATATATTGGATGAAAGGTAGTGTAAGGATTACAGCGTAGAGATTGTAATTCAAAGATTATTAATCATAAAATTTAGTGCATATGCAGTTTCTAATGGATGTTTGGCCAGAACCACTAGTTAGTGGTGACAGAACTGCTTTTTAACCCTAGTAGGGGTATATGGCAGGGCAATCCATATTGATCATGTGTGTTCCTACTGCATCATTATTGAGTGTAAGTTGTTAATGACTCAGTTGTAGTTTCAGGAAATCAACCACACGTTCAGGGAAGCCAGTACGCTTGCACACAAGATGGCTAGGAGGACATTATATAATAATAAATGCAGGGATCTTACTCTTCTACATTACTTGCCACTTTTTCCAAATTCTGACTAGTGTGCTTCAAAAGACTATTTTTTTCCGAGACTGATGGTCCTAAAAAGGTCCATCCAACATAATTTATGTAATCTAAAATTATGTTTCCGAGACCAGTATGTTTTTTATTGTTTCAACCTAGTGATGATGCAGAGAGTGAACCTATGTAAGAGGATCATTGGACAACATATATTGCATGAAAGGTAGCAAAACCAAGCAATTTGAAAGAGAGATGCATAGTAAACATACAAATAGGGGATGTATTAGTCGTAGAAATTAGAGTATTACACATATCTCTTTTGCCGCCTCATTAACATATGATCCATCTTCATTCCTATGTGTAGCAAGATAAAGTTGTCCTCGTCCAGGCTTTTGTCCCGTCTCAGCCAGCTATAAATGGTCAAATTCACATTAACTTAGCTAACTAGGAATAAATGCTAGTTTAATTAAAGTATCCAAAATGAATTATTACCATTTCAGCCCTTCTTCTGGAATTAGGTTTGGAGCCACCGATATGTGAAACAGTTTGTTTCTTCCGAATCTCAGCATTTCTTTTACAAGTTTCATTACAAAAAGATACCCAAAAAAAATCAACCAAACCGACATAATGCATCAACGACGAGAAGCTTAATGGATCACCAAACAGACATAAGCTTATAGGACTGTTGTCTAACCGAATGAATCACTCTTAGCCTAGTGAGGACTGCTGTCTAATCCATAAGGCAATTAACATGTAAAGATAGTGAGGACTGCTGTCTTAATCCAGAAGGCAATTATCATGTTAACCGTAATTTTCTCCATGGGCAGATCTTGGTTCTCTTTGGTATCACTATACTGTTACTCTTCAAAAATGTTAGCCAAGGTAACTATGTCAACTTCATGACCAAAAGGATTAACGCACAGACAATGCTAGAGAAGAGTAGATTTCCCATTCTATTTGCTGTGTCTCAAAACTTGACGCTCTATAGACAAAATTCTAACTTTGTTACTACTACTAATTTGTTTGAGCAGGACAAGCAGCTTGTGAGGGAATTAATTGAGATTCACAACAAGGAAATGTCAATGTTCGGTTGGAGTGTGAAGGATCAGTACTCCTGAAACTTTCTTCCTTTATATAACATCCATGTATAACGTATTGAAAAATTCCCGTTGATGCTGAATCGAACTGCTATGAAACTACTACATTCAGAACTTCCAGACCAGCAGCAGTGAGATCATTACTGCTAAGGAGAAATATACTAGATTGAACGGGAGCCTTGGAGAAACAATAAAGTTGTCTCCGTCCTATAGTTGTGGAGCTTGGACAAGAGGATGCATAAGATGAGATGGAAAACGACAACTGACACGGCATGTTAGAGTAAAATAGGATTTTTAAAAGTTGAAGCATTGAAATAAATACCTGTGTTTTTTCTTTAAAGCGGTAATCAACATAAGAAATCCATTGATCCGGTGGAATCCCTAGTGGAACACTATCCATTATCTCAGCTCTGCTCTTAAGTGGATCATAGACCTTATCAAACAGCTTTAGCCTTTTTGCGCCCCACTTCTTACACATAGAATTATAAACATATCGTCTTGCATTTGACTCGGTTGTCCTAAAACAAAATCGAGGCTTCAAGAATAAACCAATGGTTAGAAAATTATTACATGCAATAATACAGTCCAATGACATAAAACAGAGATATTGTATGCCTAAATAATACCTTTATAAATCGATCATAACAACGGTTGAAGGTTGTCACAGGTATATCCGGCCATTTATCAAAGTGAATTGGAAAAATAGAGCAGTCGGTTGCTAAAATTCCGCAAAAGCCTGCAAGAATGCCTTGTCCTTCACCAATGGGAGAATCCATGTCATCAAAATCAACCACAATGCGTTCTCCATTAGATAAATTTAACACGTCCCTTTTCTTCACTTTAAGTATCTTGCTAGCTCCTTGCGAATCTTAAAAGATAATAATAAAAGCAGCAGTCAATAGCTCAAACAAAGAAGATAAGAGAAAACAGATTACACTATTGGAAGAAATAGCTCACCATGAAGCAGCAGAAACAGAAGGGAAAATATCACAGAAAATCAAAACCAAACCCCATTAAAATAAAAAGCTTAGCATACCTATTGCATTTACAGTCCAATGTTGTGAAGACACACGTCCACTACGCTTCCTAGATGGTGGTTGTTGTGACGCAGCCCGGGCTGATGGAACCTGCTGTGTTGTGGTCTGACCTGACTGAATTGGATTTGCTGCAACATGACCTGAAGGTGTTGGTTGTGCTGTTGGTTGAATGAATGAAGGCAGTTGTGGTGGATCATCAGAATGCGAAGGTGCTGATTGAGTTGTTGATAAAGGTTGTGCTACACCTTGTGATGTATGTGCTGACTGAAAGGTGTTCTGGAAGTTCTCGTAACGCTTGGGCTTCGGCATACCTGCAAGCAATAAAAGAAAACATTGAAACGAATTAAGCAGTGTTAAAATAACTTATGCAATCCAGTTAAACAGTGAAAATGGAAAATAACAGCTGCAGGAAGAGAGATAACAGTGGAAAACGGAAAATAACAGTAACCTTCTCGAAGAGATTATAAGAATATCAGAAACTTCAAATATGCGAAAACGTAGTTGAAACAACACTAAAGTAACATAATTTTCAGAAGTGTCGAAATGACGAAGCCAATTGAAATATTGCACAATAGCAGATTACGTGGAATTTGGTTCTCAAGTCTAAAACATAAGCAGTATATAAGCGACCAAAGGCTTAAGCATCAAGACATCAACAATGGGAGCTAGTTCTCAAGTCTGCCAGATAACCTGTTAAGTGTGCCGCAAAGGTAAAAAATATGAGAAAATCAATCAGAGAGGAAAATGGCAACATTGGCTACAGTACTCAAAAGCACATAGCAATTAGAAGGAAATCTGGCAGTACCCTGTAAATTAAACATATCTTAGACAAAACAAAGTGAAACGGCCTCAAGCTCGAGCATACAAAAGAAAGGTACAAAAGAACCGACAGTAATATAACAGAGAATAACATGACACAATAAAAATAAGAACCAACAGTAGACTAGATTGTATCGATCCACGGGCTATGGCTCCAAAGGAAGCTTATATAATTAAAATCGTAAAGTTAGCTTTTCACAAGAATTACAGGAAAACAGATACATGCAAACATAAGTTTTACATGTGTTAGCCAATCCAAAGAAAAGAAGAAAGGAAATCACTTATAAGAAATCAAAGAGAACTTCAACTAATTTAAGAAAATTACTTCCGAACTAACACATAGTAAATCAAGAACAAAGATTTGAAAGTTACACTTGAAATTTGAAAGGACTAAACACATAATGAGAAGGCAATTGTCTATATCAACATTCACAAGAACAAAGATTTCTTCACTATTGACATCCACTTCAACTTGATAAAAAAAAATTGTTACTATTCAAACATATGCTCCTCTATTGCAAGTTGAACGTTTTCATAATTAACATCAAAAAATTGTTCAAATTCTTGTTGTTGGAATGGCTCATTCTCGTATATTTCTCCTTCATTAACCTCTCCCATATCAAACAAATCTCTTGGCTTTAAATGTACAGCCACACTCCATCCTTCGTCGGTTTCATCATTAACATAGTACACCATATTTGCTTGAGATGCTTCAATATAAGGATCATGCTCTTCACGATCACCGATGTGAATCAATCTATAAAAATTAACACAATTAAAATTCCAAGCATCTCTTTTGAACCCTCTATCTCGAGTAGTGTCAGCCCATTGGCATTTGAAGAGCACAACCTTAAATTGACCATAATGGTTAAGCTCAATAATATCTTCCAACTTCCCATAATATGGCAAGTCTGCTTGCCTCGCATTTCTGTCAGCATTAGATGCAATACAAGAGGTGTTAGAGGTAAGAAAAACTCCACTATTTTGAGTTTGTGATCCTTGTTCTCTAGACAATGTCCGGAATTTGAATCCATTAATGTTATAAGCAGTGAACCTTCTCGCATCTGGACATGGACCTTGTGCTAGAAACTCCAAATCAGTAGAGATTGTGCTTGCTATATCTGGATTCATAATCTAAATAGACAAAATTATTTTCGTCAAATATTCAAAGTTAAAACAAGAAAGTTAATTAAGCGTAGACATGTACTTTCACTCACTTTCTTTGGAAACCAATCAGGAAACTCTTTATTAACTCTCCTTTCTACTTCTGTTATCGAAGGTCTCCGACCTCTTGAACTCCTTCTTATGTAATCCCTATATTCACTACCAAAGAAGTTTATTGTATCAATTTTAATCACTTCACTCAAAGTTTTTGTAAAAACTAAATTAATTTATTTTTCTTACCTAATAAACGGCTTTACTGCTTCACAATTAAGTAACACATATCGATGAGCTTGAGTCTTCTCAAGTTGAGTCAAGGTGAATATTTCAGAACCTCCAACGGGTTTACCTTGTGTAGGGAATATAGATGACATTTCAGAATCCTCATTAAGATTTGGTCCATCGTTTACGCGTTTAGGCCTATTTACCCTCGACTCAATATCCTCAAAATAACGAGAAAAAAGAGTTAGGGCTTCTTCAACAATGTAACCCTCAGCTATGGAACCTTCTGGTTGTGCTTTATTCCCTATAAGGGACTTGAAATGACCTAATAATCTATAACCAAAATAAAATATATTAGAATAAGTATTTACTTTGAATTACTATTATAAGATCGATTGAAATTATATTTAATAAGTAATGTTTTACCTTTCAACAAAATACATCCAACGGTAATGTACCGGTCCACCTTGTATTACTTCATCCACTAGATGGACAGTCAAATGAACCATTGCAGTAAAAAAGGATGTAGGGAACAACATCTCCAAATGGCAAAGTGTGAGTACAATCCGATCTTGTAGCTTTTCTAGGTCCGAGAGGCTCAAGCTTTTCGAACAAAGATGTCTAAAAAATGATGAAAGCTCTACCAAGACAGCAACAACATGATTCGGAAGCACATTCCGAATGGCTATGGGCAACAATTGTTCCATAATGATATGACAATCATGGCTTTTTAGTCCAAATATCCTCTTTTTATCTAGATCAACACAACGAGAGATATTACTTGAGTAACCATCCGACACCGAGATATTTTTTAAAGTTTTGATAAAGTCGGCTCTTTTATTTGTTGGAATAGCAAACGAAGCAAGCCGACAATTCTCATTCTCATCTGGCCAAAGATCACGCCTTATACCCATATCTTGTAGATCTTTTCGAGCCTTAACATGGTCCTTTGATTTGTCTTTATCATGCAGCAAAGTATATATAATATTATCAAACACATTCTTCTCAATGTGCATAACATCTAAATTATGGCGCAACAAGTTGAATTCCCAATATGGAAGATTGAAAAATATGTTTTTTTTCTCCATTGTTGAGTTGCACTTTCCTCGGTACCTTTCTGTCGATTTCTTTTCCTTCTTTCATTCAATTCTGCTGATTTTCCAAATGTAACATCAATTTCTTCCACTTGATTCAAAATATCTGACCCTGTTAACTTCCTTGGAGGATTTCTCTCTCCGTATTGCCAAAAAAATGAAGCCTCATCAATCTAAATTTATGGTTTCTTGCCAAAAACCGACGATGACCAATAAAGCACCACTTTCTACTATGACGAAGTCGGCAAGGTTCTGTATCAAAATTACAAGATGGACATGCAAAACCGGTATGTGTGTTCCAACTAGATAAAATTTCAAGTCCAGGAATGTCACTAACTGTCCACATAAGAGCTGCTCGCATTTTAAACATTTCATTCTTTGATGAATCAAAAGTTTCCACACCTTCATACCACAACTCATTCAACTCCTTAATAAGCGGTTGTAGGTATACATCTATATTATTCCCCACCGTACGTGGACCTGGAATGATCATTGAGAGGATAAAATTTGGTTGCTTCATACACAACCAAGGTGGAAGGTTATATGGAATCAAAATTACTGGCCAAATACTATAATTAGTACTCATCATCCCAAAAGGATTGAAACCATCACTAGCTAGGCCTAATCGAACATTTCTAGGATCAGAAGCAAATTCAGGAAAAGTAGTATCAAATCTCTTCCATGCCTCGCCATCTCTGGGATGCCTCATGATGTCATCTCTGTTACTATATTTCACATGCCATCTCATATGCTCTGCAATTTTAGAGCACATGAATAATCTTTGCAACCTTGGTTTTAGTGGAAAGTAACGCAAAATTTTTGCGGGAATCTTTTGCTTCTTTTTCTTCTTTCTCGTAGTAGACGTATGATTATTGTTGCTCTTCTTAGTTGGCTTCCACCTAGAAGTATGACAATGCTTGCATGTTTCCTCATTAGCATCATCTCCCCAGTACAACATGCAATCGTTTGGACAAGCATTTATCTTGATATAATCAAGACAAAGCTTTTTTATGGTGTTCTTCGCCTCATAAAAAGAATTAGGTATCCTTGCAAATCCAAATGCATCCTTCAGTAAATCTAGAATCATAGTCATTCCCTTGTCACTTAGCCCAGACAAACACTTTATATGATACAACTTCAACAAAAATTCTAGCTTCGAGTACTTGGACCCTTCATATAATTCTTCACTTCCATCTCTAAGCAACTCAAAAAATTCTTTGTTATTTGAAGAAGGCATATCATTTAATATTTCTTCTTCTCCAACTACTTGTGACGGATCTGCATGAATGCCCTCATGCCTTAAACCCGGGAATGCTTCATTTATCAACAATTCCATAGGATTTTCAGGAGGCAGTGCATCTAGGATAACCTCTATGCTTCTAGAGTTCTCCAACACTTCCGTTTCTCCATGAAGAATCCAAGTGACATAATTTTGAGGGAATGGCTTGCTAATCAAATGATCGTACACTATCTGTCTAGTCTGCCACTTCCCAAAACCACATTTAGGACATGGACATTTTATTCTATCTCCTATAGAAGCATTCTTAAATGCAAAATTTAGAAATTGATTCAAACCAAGTAAATACTTTGTTGTATTTCTAGGCATTCCAATCCAAGATTTATCCATTGGAAGGTATTGTAACCTACAATATTTCCATGAGAAAGGATGATTTAGTAGAACCCGACAGCAACAACAACACCAAACATGTATCTGAATATAAATGGAAAATATTTGGTTGATGATTAGAAAAGCCAAAAAGAACTACAGTATTAAAAAATTACAACACAATATTGCACATGGGGTGGCTTCAGTTCCTATCTTAGCACATTGTCACTTTCTGTATTTTTCAATAATCTAAGTCCCATATGTGGTCCTCTGTATAGCTAACCTTTGAAGGCTAGTTAGATGTTACAATCCACAGCTAACATTTTTCCATACAAGACAGTATCTTGTGACCATTAACCAACTCAATTTTTAAAACAGGTATGCTTCAACAGGCAAACTTACAACGAAATCAGATGTATACAGCTATGGCGTGGTGCTTCTAGAGCTATTGACAGGCCGTGTACCAATCGATACAAGGCGACCTCCTGGAGAACATGTGCTTGTCTCATGGGTCAGTAAATAATACTACTCCCCGTGAATCATTTTCTTATATTAAGCTAATAGCTGGTCAACTGACCAAAAGTCACATGCTCCAAGTTATCCTTGCAGGAAAATTAGTTTCCTGAAAGATCTCTAAATACATAGACACACATGTAAAGGTATTTACTAAGAATTTACCTACTACCAGAGAAATGAAATAGATTATACAACATAGGTATATGCCATACTTTGTGTGCAAATAAGCCGATTAAAGAATTTGATATTGTGCTTCTAAGGGAGGTCTGAATGCATTTTACCTATATTGTACAAGACAGCTGCAATAAATCAGGGAATGGTACTGCTTCTTACTTCGTCGCTAAATCAATCAGCAAGTATGCAGGATAATTGGATAGGTTTACTCGAAAAGATGATATCTTAAGATGATGGAGTTTCAGTCATTTAAGAGCTAATAGCAGCAACTTAACATTTCAGAAACAAATCTAATCCATCGTTCAACTAACAGTAGCTATTCACTCGATTCAATTCAAACAGTTCAAAACTAGTATTCAATGCAGTAGTAGACACTATCAAATTCAACTAAAAACTTGACGACAAGCTCTCGATCAAATTTCAACAACAACAAGAAAAATAAATGAATTTGAGTCTGTGATTCAAGTACTCAAGCTCCAAATGAACAACACCAAATAAGAACATAAAGGAATAATGCAAAACGTGCAGAAAAATAAAAAATTTACCTTGAGACTGATTCAAACACAAAGTAGAGTAGAAAGAGGGAAAGCAGCCGGCGATAATTGCGTCTTCTCTAAGGTCCCCAGGAGTTCTACAATAAACATGCAAAAGAAAATATTTCAATTAAGACATCAATCACAAAAATTAACATATAAAATACACAAAAACCCTAAAATTTAGAACCTAATGTACCAAATACCAATTCTTTCTGCCGATTCAAAATGCATCAATTCTACCAAATTTCTTCAAAATACACTGATTCTACCAAATTAACAGAGAAAATAAACTTAAAACCCCCATGCATGAAGAGAGAAAGACAAAAAAGCAAAATCAAAGACTGAAAGACCAAAACCAAAGCAAAATCGAAGAGGAATTAAAAAGCAAAATCAAACAAACTTACATCCAATTGATTGATAGATATGAAGTTTTCTTTCATATGTCTTTCATTTTGAAATAGAGGAGGAGCTAAACAGAAGAAAGATGAGGCGGCGCTTCAAAATACACTGATTCTCTATTTTCGATTTACACACTGTTGGAGAAAAGAAAACGCCTAAGTTTTCTTATTTTCTTAAGTCTGAAAATGAAAAAAGTGAAAATGAGAAAAGGGTTTTGGGAAAAAAGAGAGGGAAACGAATTAAAAGACGAGGGAAACCTGGGTTCCTATTGTTTTTATGGATTGCGGGGGTGAGACACCGCCGCAAATTTAATATATTAACGGGGGCTGCTAAACCCCCACAATTTTGTTATAGATTGCGGAGGTTATAAAAACCTCCGTAATAAAACTGCCGCAAATGTACCCTTTTTTTGTAGTGAGTGCGCAATCAGTGACTTGGGGACTTCAGGTATGTTCTCTATGCTCGTTCGAGGACGAACGAAATGTTTACAGTCACCGACTTGCTTACATGTCCCCTTCTCATTTCGGTCCGGACTTATCTCCATCAGCTTTCCTATTAAGTAAGCTCATTTGCTAAAGTTTGCGACTTTCGATGCTGATTTTGACATCTGGGTTTTGTTCATCTATTTTGTTTTGAGCTAATTCTAGGTCATGGTGATTTGCTAATTTAGCTTGGTTTGATCAGAACCGGTAGTTGGTCACAAAAAAGAAAGAAAAAAAAAAGCAAAGATTGACTGGTGGATACGGTAAAAAGGGAAGCAATATCAGAAAGTTCTAAAGATTTTCCTTTTTAGCCACCACAAAAAACCCGTAATAAGAAGTAATTAATCATGCCGGCCGACCCAGATAACTCATCCGCCATGGACGATTCAACAAGTTCAGGTGAAGTAAGTGTTTCTTCTTCGTGGGAGTAAATGCTCAAAGAGAAGGAGTTGTTGCTTAACTTTTCGCGCCCTTACGTGTAAGATGCCATTGGTCATTTATTGACTGGATGGACACGTATGTGTATGTGTAATATAGACGTACATGGTTAATGGTCAAATATATTTATTAGTTATATAAAAAAAACGAGTTCGAGTGTTCAAATGGGAAAGTTATAAATTTATGTATCGATTTTAAAAATTCTGACAAGTTTAAATGGCAAGGAAATCATTTCGGCTAAGACAAAAAAAGAAAGAGCCAGAACATATAAGTATTCACTTGTTTTTATGGATATGCATAAACAAAGAAGAAAAAAGAGACTAAGAAAAATAAGAAAAAGACAGACAAACCGCGCGCAGTTCCTTCGTCAAGAAGCAAAGGTAGAGAAAACTCAGCCTATCATTTGCATGTTCTTCTGCATATGCATTTTACTTCAAAAACAGAAAAAACTGAATCCATAACGTTGCAGAGTCATTGATTCTAGTGCACTGCAGCACTGGATTGGATCTGCTACACGTACAAGTCATAAATATAAAGGGATATATCTGTTGCAGAATACAATGCAATTAGTTTTCAATCTCGTGCCGCTTGTTGTGATTACTTTTTTTTCCTCTGCATTTGTTGTTCAAATATAATGATACTAGCATATAAGATTTTAAATTTATATATATATATATATATATATATATATATATATATATATATATATATAACTGTGCACAATTGTGCTTGAACCGAGGGTCTATTGTAAATAATTTTTTTTTAATCTTAATAAGTAGGGTAAGATGTACATATATACCAGACACCTTATCTCAAACAGTATCCTATGACACCGCATTGTCAAAACTTTTCATAAATATGCATGAATGTATAGATCATACGGAAAAAGAAAAATTGATATAAATATAAAAAATGAGTTGTCGTTAGTTTTAGTGATTTTTGTTATCCTCTTCAAATGGTGACATTGCTTATCAAAATTTGTGCGTATGCTACTGACGTACACTATCTTTCCCATATCGCACTTGTAAAGTTGCACTAAGTCTATTGCTATTGCCGTTATTGTGTATAGTGCAACTCAGCCAATTATTGCATGCTATTACTCTGTTTGTTCAATTCATTGTATCTTTATTTCGTCTTCCCCTTCACTGCCCTATATTAATGTATTAGTACAATCTTTTTCCCATCGAATAAGTTTTGAGTTAAAAATTCATCTCTTCTTCATTTCCTTCCTATATGGTTTTAACGCTAAATAAATTGCTTATGCTCCATGAGCAAAAGCTATATTGGTTATAGGAGATGTGAATCTACTTGTCCAATAAATTTCTTGAATATTCGAGTTTATTTATGACATGAGACAACTCATATATGGATCTACTTTAGTAATATGCATGTTCGAGAAACTCTATTTGAACACATTTTTTTTATCAACAGAAAATTTAAATATTTTGAGCATGAATTTTATAACAGACCCACCCTTTTCAAAAAAAAAAAAAACATAAATAAAAAACGGAAAATATCTTTTCAGTAAAAGAACGTAATATATGGGCATGATAGGTGACCAACTAACGGCAGAATCAGAATAAAATCAGTGTACCATGTTATCAAGGTAGATGAATATAATAATAGAATTAAATTGATTTTGGAATTAAATTGACTTTGAAGCCTGCTATTGTAGAATTCTCTTGACGATTCACTCATAATTAATTTTTGCAACTTCTTTTAATCATTAAATAATCTGTCCACATTTTTCATCACATCAATTAATCGAAAAAACCAGCTTAAAAGTTTCTAAGATGTTTGTTTTCAAATTTCTTTTTTGACTTTTAATTTGCAGGGTTGGAGGGGACCATATATATATATGAGGCTTCACTTTTTCCTACATCTAAAACTGATTAAAGTGAGACAGCATATTAAATAATAATCAATCATGCTCCAACATGTGATGCATTATACTCATTTGTTAAATTAGTTGGATGACAATATTGCACACAAATATATAATATCTCCATCATATTTTTGAATCTGTTTTTGGTCAAAATATGACTTCTATAGAAAATATCGTAAATGAGCAACTAACGGACGACTTGTATTTTTTCAACAATTATTTCTCAAAATGGTCCGTCAAATATTCAGTCAGATGGATTCATATATCGTAATATTGTTGACCAATAATATAACTTTTGGTTCAATTAATTAAATTTATACAAATAAAGGTAAATTTGAATTAATAATAATATCCTAAAGACGAAGTTCTCGCTATAATAATAAATAACTTGTATATCTATTCCAAAGATTATGATGATGCACAATTATGACAATATTCAAAGACCCAAAAGGAATAAAAATGTAGTATTAAATAGTGATGAATAATAATAAACGACATTTATACAAATAAAAGGTATGGCACCCGAGAAAGGATGAAATCAACAAATATTTTTTCTGACATGATGAATGATAGATTAGCATTTGGATATTCGAGTTATTCTCGGATCCAGTGGAGAAGTATGGATCAGAATCTTGGTAAAGTGGTTGTTTTTGTATGTATATAATACGGCGAGATTCTCTCAATAAAGTCATTTAACGAATGAATATTTCATGTCCCTTATCATTGTGTCTCTTTCTATTTATATGGAACAAGTTTCTAGAAACTCTAACAGTATCAGTATAGAGAATATCCACAAGAATATTCTCTTTAATGTCCTATCTTGTCGCTAGTTGTTATAACTCTATCAAGATTATTCGACCTCGGCCTCGATCCTTGACGAGTCGTCGACCTCAGTCCTTTCTGACTCTGACTACATTCATTGTTTCTTAAGCCACTTCGACCCGTGGCGGTCTGGGAGTATTTCATTAATGTCATCCTGACTTAAATATTCTAGAGACAGATTTTGACCCAAACAAATATGATCATGGGTTCGAAGTTTAGTGACCCCTGACCATTGTTTGGTTAATTTATTACTATATTACTATGAAAGTGATTGCAGGTTTTAATAGTAAAAGCGGGATAAAATTTAGAAATAGCTCAATTTATAATTAAATAATTACAGTTTCAAAAGTAATCGAAATTTAGTAATTGTTTATGTAAAGATTAAATTTGAACAAAAACACACTTAAAAATACAGAAAAATTTCAGCATAATATGCTATAGTTTGAATTGTGCTGGAATTTCATAATGTTCTGGAGTTCCAATATAATATACGAGAAGCTTATATGAAGGAGCCCCTTAATCCAACATATTTTGCGGAAACTTTTTGTGTGCCGAAGTTATATATATATATATATATATATATATATATATATATATATATATATATATATATATATATATATATATATATATATATATATATATATGAAAGTTCATGTGCAGGAGCTCTATAATCCAGCATAATAGAACTTTTCGTGTTTCAGAAAAAATAATAATTATATTTCAATAACTTTGCAAGCATTGACTATTTTTCAATTGTCAGGCTGAAAATTGGCTAGCCCATACTATTTTCACTAGTAAAGTATTAGAAGTGTGTAATATATTTAAGCTGTAGCACAAGAACGTTTTTTAAAAAAAATTATATCAGTAACAAAAAGCTTGATTTCATCAAAACAAGACACTATTTAGCTAACATATTTTAATAGTTTTTACATAGTCATTCTTCTTCATTCAACTCTTTTTACTCTTTATACAGTTTCCAGCATAGGCGGACCCAGGATTTTAACACAGCGGGGGCACTATTATATACTAATTACTAGCAATAAAATTTAATGTGCAACTCTTTGAAATTTTGAACAAGTATGATGACTAATCATCCAAATATAAATAAAAAGAAGTTCTAAAAGGAGAAAATATCGAAAGAGGGAGATTTTTGTTTGCAAAATGGGTGCTATAAGAAGTAAAAGTGTTGATTTAAACCCGTTTCAAGCTTTAAATTTCAAATTATTTTCTCAAATAAAAAAAGTGTCAGTGATCAAAAGGGCGTTCAAACTTCAAAAATTAACGAAAGAAATCAAGATTAAGGGCATATTAATAGTCAAAGTACTAAAAAACAGTCTCAAACTCTTAGTTTTCATTGCTAAGTCGGATTTTATATCCGCAACATTGTCAAAATAATTTTTAAAAAAAGTTGTGGTAGAATGATCTGTTTTTATCTATTTGTGGAGCAATAATTCATAATTTGAAGCTTTAAATTTTAAGAGAGGAATTTGAAAAATAATAAATTAATTAACTTGACTATTATGCATGAATACTAAACTACATTTGAATTCAATAAAATATAAAAGTAATAAGTAAAGCCATAACCTTTTTCTCCTAAAAAAAAGTGGTGACAAAATAATTTGTATTTTTCTGTTTATGGAGTAATAAGTAGCAATTTGAAGCTTTTTAATTTTAAGGAGAAATTTGAAGAAAATAAAATTAATTAAGTAATACTAAACTATAATTAGCTTCAACAAAATATAAATAAAATTATTAGTAATAGGATAAGGTGGAAATGCTTAGGCAAGTCTTGAACCCACATCTAATACTATTTGACATTACTGTATAAAATGGGAATAGAAAGGTGGAAAACCTTAGCAAGTCTCGAACACACGACCTCCTGCAAAAGGGAGGGAACAAAGTGTGCCCTTATTACCATTTCTTCTATCTGCCTTTCTATGTCTGGGGGCACAAGCAAATTATTTGAGGGGTCCCAACTGTATGTACAAATATATATATAATACATATATAGAGTTTTTGCCGAGACTAACGGGTGCACGTGACCCTCAATTTAACACGTAGGTCCGCCCCTGGTTTCCAGACCTTGGCCATTTTAGAAAATCGTAGCTTTAGGAGAGTGAGTAAATTATAAGCGAAGAAACGGTAGCGTGCGGACTAAGAATTTTAACATGCATGCTTTTGGAGACATGCAGATTGATTTAAGAATATGGTTTATGATTTGAATCCCATAGAAATCTCACTGTTTGTTTATCTATAAATACCAATTAGAAAAAAACTAAACAGTAAATTCGTCCGGCTATCTAATAAAGATTCCTTTTCTTTTTGAGAATTTTTCAGAAAGAACCATCTTTTAGTGTTAATTAGCAATTTATAGATACCATTTGCTATATTACGTGTTATAGATATCTTTTACCAAAATGTAGATTGTATTTTCTGTATTTAATAATACAACCAAAAAGTAGGCAGTAAAACAGGAATCCCAGCTAATTTGGATATGTATTTTACTGTATTCAAATACGATTAAAGGTAAATACCGTAACGCCTAAGCGTAATTTTTGGAACGTTAAGCATTCTAAAAACGGAACAAAATCTAACCAAATTGATTTTCCTAATTTTACTCAACAAACTTGAAAGATACCTAATTAATGTGTATTCTTGTAAAATAAAGAAAATGAGAAACGTGAAGAAGCAAAAAACAGTGCTCTGTTTTCCTCTCAATTTTATTCAAATATGAAAAGAGGGTCATTTAATTATATGTATTATCTTCCAATTCATTGTCAGTATCTTATTCTAATGTTACCACATTATTGTGATTTTACTAAGCAAATGAATTCAGGAATTTCTATATTTCTGTTGTCCCAATCTCTACTTTGCTGAGGATGCGACTATGTGAAACTAAATGCAGCTAACTCTGTGCAGAACACACTTCAATTTTAATACAGATGAATACAACTAAATACAATTTACTAACAAATTGATTTAAATGCATCCAACAGCTTGTATTCAAGATACTGACAACTAATGCAAGAGAACTCTATAAAAACTTATGAATAGAGTTGAATACAAGAGAATGAAGAAAAAATATGTCTGAATACAGATGAATACAACTGAATACAATTTACTAACAAATGTAAATACAACCGAAATACTTCTGAATATGAATGTTGTATGAATACAACTGAATATAAATAAAATACAGCTGAATATAATTGATTCCTCTTTCTCTTCTTTTTGTTAATGTTTGAAGAGTTAAGCAGATTCTTTATCTGTACTTGACTGCACAAATTATTCCAAAGTAGAAGACGTGGTAATGGTGGAGGAAAGTGTACGTAAAAAAGGGAGAGAAAATATTTGGGGGAAGTTTTACGGTAAGTATGTGAGAGAAATTTTAAAAAAAAGGAGAGAGAAATATCTTTTTTGGTATATATGGTGCCTTAAATTTAGGATATAACCATAAATAATTAAGTTTTGCTATTTAGAATAAAAGGTATCTATATGATGTAATATTTTTAAATGGTATTTATTATTGATAAATAGGGTAGTAAGGTTTTCTATAGGGTGTAAAATTTCCTTTCTTTTTTGTGGATGAGCCCTTTGAGCAGCATTGATAACAAAAGTGTTGGGAGTCTATAATGTAGAGGCCCAATATTTTGTAGCCCAACATAAATGGGCTTATCCACTATCAGCTTTTGTTGGTTGGTGGGCCGCAAACCATTAGCCCATTTGTATAATTATTGCTCATGAAGTTCATTAATGACCCTGAAAGTGCTAGCCTTGAACTTTTGACCTTTGCGACAATTCACGTAACCAATAGGCAAAACTTTAAGTTTTAGAGTTTTGGCCATGGGACAAAACTTGTGACTTTTGACCTTGAAGATTTGCACACTAGTCACATGATCTGTCTCAAAGACTAAAAGATAGAGACCATTCCTTATAGTGTCCTAGTTCTATTATTTTATACTCTTTTGACACTAAGTGTAAGTATTCATTGAATTCATGGCCATATCTTTTTGATGAATATGATATCAAAGGTTCAATTTGTTTGGAAATTAGGTCAAATTTAAGGAGATATTTGAATGGTTGAGTTGATATATTGACGAGTGTAGGAATTCCAATGCCAAGGGAAGAAAAAAACAAACATTTACCCAAAAGTACTTTGTATTATATCCCCTTAATAGTGTGTGAATAAATTTGTGATTCAACTAGTTATAATAGTGTATCGACCCAAAAGGTCATTTTATGTTTTAGAATTCGTATTTTGAGACCTTCAGAACCTCATTTTATTCCTTCTCAATTTGCGTGCGCAATCCGGACATATTTTCGTAAAGCTTTTATGTTGAAAGTTGATAAAAATAATAAGTTTTGCCTTTAAAAGTTGATTTAGTTATCTTCGGTCAATATTTGGAATAAACGGGCATGGACTCGTATTTTGACAGTCCCGGTAGGTCCGTATCGAAATATGGGATTTGCAAGTATGCCCATAATCGAATTCTGAGGTCCCTAGCTCGAGAAATAAAATTTTGATGAAAATTAAAAGACTAAAAATTAAATGATTTGAAGAATTTGGTTATTGTTTGATCTTGTTGGTATGAGGCTCGTATTTTGGTTCCGGAGACGGTACCGGTTCAAAATAATATTTATACCTTATCTGTAAAATGTGGTGAGAAACAGAACCGATTTGACGTAATTCGGACGCCCGGTTGTGAATACAGGAATTTCCAAAGTGTTCTTAAGAATTTTATTTAATTCGGTGCTAAGTTTTTAGTTCTAGGCGCTATTTTGGCGATTTAATCTCGCAAGCAAGTTCGTATGATATTTTTAGACTAGTGTGCATGTTTGATTTGGAGCCCCGAGGGCTCGGGTGAGTTTCGGATAGGCTACAGGATGTTTTAGACTTAGAAATCTGGTGTGTTTTGCTGCTACTGGTGTGTTGATGATTTGTACTTCGCGATCACGAAGCCATTCACGAGATCACGAAGGGGAAACGAGGCCAGGGAGCAATTTACTCTTCGCGAACGTGGAGCCTTGGTCGCGAACGCGGAGCATTGAGGGTCTTACCCTCCGCGAACGTGACCAGCTTGACGCGAACGCGATGGCTTAGCGACCTAGGGGAGGGGTCAGTTGTTCTTCTACGCGAACGGATCATTGGGTCGTGAATGCAAAGGCCAGGGGGAGAAGCCTTTTGCAAATGCTAGGCCTTTGCGCCGCTGTCGCGCGCGACAGTCCTTTCGCAGACGCGAAGAAGGCCTGTCTAATGATTTTAAAACATACAAAAAATGAGAAATTCTCCAAATTTTCATATCTCTTTCATTAGAACTCGACCTAGGGCAATTTTTCAAGAGGGAATTCAACACCAAATCATAGGTTTGTACTCTTTAATTCATTTCCTTCAATTTTCATCATCACCTATTAGATTTCTAGTCCTAAACCTTGTTCTTTCATGGTAGAATTAGATATTTTTGTAGAATTACATATTCGGGCTCGGAGGTGAATGAATTTTAGTCTGAACCTCGAGTTTTAACCAAGCGAGCCAGGGGTCGATTTTGGCTTTTTTTAGGGGAAATATTGGGAAACCTTAATTTATGTATTGAAATTGATTTCTTTAACAATATTTGATGTTATTAAGTTAAATATAGCTAGATACGAATGAGTTGGAGGTGGAATCAAGACAAAAAGCGATAATTGAGCAGTGAGTGACATGTGGACCGATATAAGTGTTGTGTCGAACTTTGACTCGAGGGATATGAATCCTTGACTTAATTGCTATATGAAAATCCTTGTGAGTAGCGTATAGGTGAGGTGACAAGTACCTATGTGCCACCAATTTATCTGTTTTGCCTATTTTCTTCCCGTTCTTATTATATTGTCTTCCGTGCCTTAATAGCTACATGCTTTAATGGTATTTTCATGCTTAATTGCTACTTATCAGATATTCATTGTCTCATATTATTGGATTGAGCTGATTTATCGATGTTATATGGTATATTATTGAGTAGTGTTATTTCTATAAAGTTTCATAATGTACAAGCTTTCCGTTTGCTTTGGTTTGAGGTTTATATATTGTGAAGAGTTTGGAGTTAAATTGTGTATTTTTTGTACTTACTTGAGTAATTGATATGGTGGGATCGGGTTACGCTCCACAACAAGAGAAATAAGGGGGATATATTGAGGAGGAATAAGGGTGAAATATAATTATACGGCAGGATTAGGTTACATGCCGCAACAAGAAGAATAGTGGTGGTGTATATATATATATATATATATATATATATATATATATATATCTGGATGCACGCCGCATCAGTTTATGTGTTTATGTATCTTTCTTCTACTATGTAAGTTAATATGTAGCTTCGCATTTCACTTAAAGATTGGTTATAACTGGATACTGATAAGAAATTTGAGTTCTGCATTGCAAGTTACTACTTTATTTTGTTCTGTCCTTCTTTCTGCTTTTATTATAAACTGTATGCAGGTTATATTATAATTGTCCCGCCGAAACCTCGTCACTACCTCATCGAGGTTAGGCTCGGCATTTACCAGTACACGAGGTCGATTTGTACTGATATTGTACTCAGCACTTTTTGTGCAGATATTTTCAGCTAGGAGACACAAGATATTTTTAACTACTTCCACAATTATTTCTACTTGAGCTTGTTTACTTTTAATCACTGAAATATAAAGGAAATTGGTTATTAATACTCTAACGTTGGCTTGCCTAGCAAGTGTGATGTTAGGCGCCATCATGGTTCAGATAGAGGGAATTTTGGTCATGACAAGTTGGTATCAGAGCACTAGGTTGCCTAGGTCTCATAGTTCACGAACAAGCTTAGTAGAGTCTGAGGGATCGGTACATAGAAGTTTGTGCTTATCCCAGAGGCTACAGAGTTTAGGAACAATTTCACTTTTATTCTTCTTTGTCGTATGATTTGATCTCTAAATGCTAATTGAACTCTCTACTCTTGTTCCTTCGTAGATGGAGAGAACATGTACCGTTTTATTAGCTGAGCAGCAGCCAGAGTCCCCAGTGGCAACTCCTACGAGGGACAGGGCTCATCCCAGAGCTCGAGTAGCAGCTCCAGTAGCGGAGCCTCGGGCTGAGTTTGATGATGGGGTTCCAGCCCAAGCTTTTCCTTCCGAACTAGCTCAAATTAAAAAGGGGTTCATAGCCATCCAATGCTTAAGGATGCTTTGGTCCGTCTAGTAGGCCTTATGGAGAGTATTGCTCAAACCAATACATTTCCTGTAGCACAAGCCATCTCTCAGGTTGGGGAGGAGTTCAGAATCCTACTACCCATACTCCGGAGCAGATGGCTCCCCAGTTTTAAACTCTAGTAGCTCAGCCAGTTGGGGCAGTTTTGCCGAGTGTTGCAGCACATACTGGTGACAGATCAGCTATGTCTTTTGAGGCTTTGTTGAGATTGGACAAGTTCACCAAGCTCATCCTAGTTCATTACAGTGGGGCAGCTTCTAAGGACCCACATGATTATCTTGACTGCTGCCATGAGGTGCTGCAAAACATAGGGATAATAGAGACTAATGGTGTCGATTTTGCCGCGTTCGAAATAGTAGGGCCTTTAAGAGATTGTGGAATCATTTTATGCTGACTAGACCAGCTGGGTCGCCTTCTTTGACTTGGGACAAGTTCTCTCAGATATTTCTTGAAAAGTTCTTTCCTGTTACACGAAGAGGGGACTATCGCAGGTAGTTCGAGCATCTCCGTCATGGCAGTATGTCTGTCACTCAGTACGAGACTCGTTTTATTTATTTAGCATGTCATGCTCTTCTTATACTTCCTACCAAGAGAGAGAGAGAGAGAGGGGGATGAGGTTTATTGAGGGACTTGCTCAGCCTATTATATTGCAGATGGCTAAGGAGACAAGGAGTGGGATTTCTTTCTAGGATGCAACCAATGTTGCTAGATGATTTGAGATGGTTCTAGCTCAGGGGAGTCATTAGGGGTTTGACAAGAGGCCGTGTCACTCCGGTGGATTCAGTGGTTCCTCATATGGAGGTCGAGATACTTTTGGTAGGGGCCATCCTCCCTGGGTTTTTCATTCAGCACTTCAGGCATCCTGTGGAGATTCAGGGAGTCGTGATCCTTATTACCTTCTTTGGAGCATCAAGTATAGTGCACCTCCTCTTCAGAGTTATTATTGCAGTCAGTCTGCTCATCCGGGTCACTCTCATTTTTCACAGTCACAGTATAAGGATGGATGTCTTGAGTGTGGTGATTTTGGGCATATCGGAAGGACATGTCGAAGATTCGTAGGTTTTTCGCTACAACAGCAGGGATCTCATTCCATGATCCCGATACCGGGCGAGCCACTGCCAGCTCAGCTAGCTAGAGGTAGGGTTTAAGGAGCCATAGGTAGAGGTCGGGCCGCTAGAGGTGGAGGTTAGGCTGTTAGAGGTGGATGTAGGCCGCTAGAGTGGAGGCTAACTAGTATGAAGCTGTTCCAGAGATATGTTCCTCGCCAGGCCCGAGGCTGAATTATCTTATGTTGTTTCACAGGTACTGTTTTTAGTTTCCAGTAGAGATACTTCAGTTCTATTTTATCCAGGGTCTACATACTCTTATGTGTCATCTTACTTTGCCTCATATTTGATTGTGCCTCATGATTCTTTGAGTGCTCCCATGTATGTATCCATACCAGTGGGAGATTCTATTATTGTAGATCATGTCTATCGCTCGTGCGGTTATTATTGGGGGTCTTGAAAATACTGTAGATTACCTACTTTTTGATATGGTCGATTTTGATGTCATTTTAGGGATGGATTGGCTGTCACCTTATCATGCTATGTTGTACTATCACGCAAAGATTGTGACCATAGCCTTGCTGAGGTTGCCTCGATTGGAGTGGAGAGGGACTCTTGATCATTCTACTAGCAAGGTTATCTCTTATATGAAGTCTTGGCGTATGGTCGAGAAGGGTTGTTTGGCTTATTTTGCTTTGTCATTATAGTGCGGAGGTTCCTTCCATGGATTATGTACCAGTTGTTTGGGACTTCCCAAAGGTATTTCCTGCAAACCTGCCGGGGATACCGCCCGACATGGATATTGACTTGTGTATTGATGTGGCTCCGGGCGCCCATTTCTATTCTGCCATACAGCATGGCCCCGCCAGTGTTGAAAACGTTGAAGGAACAGTTGCAAGATTTGATTGATAAGGGATTTATTAGACCTAGTGTCTCGCCTTGGGGTGCGCCCATGTTGTTTGTAAAGAAGAAAGATGGATCGATGAGGATGTGCATAGATTATGGGTAGTTGAACAAAGTCACCATCAAGAACAAGTACCTATTGCCGATGATTGATGACTCATTTGATCAGCTTCATGTTGCCAAGGTGTTTTCAAAGATCGATTTGAGTTCTGGCTACCATCAATTGAGGATTAGGGCATCTGATGCCCCTAAGATAGCTTTTTGGACTCGGTATGGGCATTATGAGTTCCTAGTAATGTCATTTGGCTTGACAAATCCCTCAATATCGTTTATGGATTTGGTAAACCGCGTGTTCAAGCCTTACCTATAATCCTTTTGTGGTTATGTTTATTGATGATATCTTGATCTACTCCCGCAGCCGAGAGGAGAACGAGCAACATCTTTGAATCGTACTTTAAACTTTGAGAGACAGACAATTATATGTTATGTTTTCAAACTGCGAGTTTTGGTTAAGTTTAGTTGCTTTCTTGGGTCACGTTGTATCAGTAGAGGGTATTCAAGTTTATCCTAAAAAGATTCAGGCCTTTTAGAATTGGCCTAGACCTACTTCATCCACGGAGATCCGGATGAGTTTTCATTTATAGCAGCCTCATTGACCAGGATGACTTAGAAGGTGTCAAATTCAGATGGTCAGACCAGTGTGAAGCGAGCTTTCAAAAGCTCAAGATAGCTTTGACTACATTGTCGGTGTTGGTGTTGCCCACAGGTTCACAACCCTATATACTATATTTTGACACATCTCGGATTGGACTTGGTGCAATATTGACGCATGGATCCTAAATCCCCACCCTTTATGCAATTAGTGGATGGTCCTCTCCCACCATCTAGTAGCAATCTTACCATCAGGGACATTTGGAGTAACAATAACTGGAATTTTAATAAACTCCCACCATCCAGTAGAAATTTTACCATCAAGGATATTTGGAGTAACAACGACTGGAATTTTAATAAAATTCCCTTTATCTTTCCCATAGATATAAAAAATAGTATCCCGGCAGTCCACTAGAAATCACTAATTAATGTTTTGGGAATTAACGGGGGGGGGGGGGTGGAAATATTTTTCTCTAAAAGGTGCTGTAATTTAATTAGGCCTGATTACACAAGCTTAATTGATTTTAGTTGGATTTGGGCTATGCGATACGCTAACAAGATAAGATTCTTACTATGAAAATGCCTTCACAACAAACTACCAACTCGATCCTACCTTCATCATATTGGGCTTAATATTGATCATATTTGCCCAGTGGGTAAAAAAGAAAATGAATCTATAGAACATATCTTTATAAATTGCAAAGCAGTCCTCAGTTTTTGAAATTTGAAAGGATTAAATAGGTCCGCCCTCCACAATGATACCCATTGGCTCCAAAAGGTTAAGAATCCAAGTAACATAAGGCCCTCGCCTTACCTTACTTGGGATGATCTTTACCCTTTTGTTCTCTGGGGCATCTGGCTCAACCGAAATAACAATAATCATGGTAGCTTAATTATGAGATTTAACTCGACCCATGTGATAAACCTAGCTACTGAGCACAAGTTTCTCACTCAAAAAGAACAACCTATTGTTCATTCCCATGCAATAGACATTGCATGGAATAAACCTTAACAAACTTTCTTCAAACTAAATATTGATGGTGCATTCAAAGATAAAATAAACCTAGGAGGTATAGGAAGGGTATTTAGGAATCACGAAGATAAATGGATAATGTACTGGCTGGATTGGAGGCTCCCAAGGAAGGCCTCAACATAACACTAGCAAATGGACTAACTCCTTTGGTTGTGAGATTGACGCGACTAAGGTAAATAAGATTTTGAACTCAAAATGTGTTCCTCACAATTCTATCCTCCACTATCGCAAGTGATTGATGCACCAGCTAAAGGAGTCGTTGATCAGCCATAACTTTAGGGAAGTGAACAATGTGGCCTATAAACTGGCACGAGAAGCACTCAATCATGCTACTGTTTATCAACTACTAGCTAAACCACCCCTTTTGTTTTAAATAATCTAGAAATAGATAGGTTCTTGTGAAGAATACTAGTTTTGATGTTTGTTGTAAGTTAGCCGACTTGGGCAACACCAATGTACTTGAGGCTTGCTGCTTGAATGATGTAAAAGACAATTTTACGTGACTTTATATATATATATATATATATATATATATATATATATATATATATATATATACACGACACTTCACATTTGGGATTTAAAGCAAAACACTTTTACTAATACAGGTGTGTCAAATCGGTAGTATTGGTCAAACTAAATAAGTTGGGTTAGATGAGGGATTAATTTTGCTTGATCACTTAATTTTCATTCTATTTCATCAAAGTCACAATTTTGTTTTTAAAAGAAAAATTAAGTAAGTGTTAAAAAAGTTATTAAACTTTTTTTTTGTAATAAATAGTAACACAACTTTATTCAAGTGTCACAAAAATCCAATACGAGGAAGGTATCACAAAAGTCTATCAATTTTTCTTTATAAATATCACTTTTAATTCGCGGTTGAAACTATTTATATTCAATAGTTATAAAGTGTAAATTTGTATATTATTAGTGTATAAAATACAAGACATATATAAAAAAAAAAAAATTTGGTTAGTATTATGAAAGCACTGGGACGATGTACTTTTTTCCACGTACTTTTTCGCTTAAAAAAACGGTTCAATGACTTGGTGTAAATTATAATAAACTAAAAGATGAGTACACATCCGTAAAAATTACCTAGTTAGATGGTCTACTTTAAATTTATCCAAATTGACCTATTCAAGAATTTATTTCCAGCCTAATTCATTCAAGTTTGTTCCGAGTCAAATGAATTAAAGTTATATGGACTAAATTTGACAGCTCTAAAATACTAATGAGGGAGATAGAGTGGTTTCAAGAGACAGTGGACTTTACTCTGTAGGATAACACGAGGATTTTGTTCCACTACAAGTCCTTATCTAACATTATCTACAATTAAAAATATTCTTATATCATCAGAAAAAGAGAAACAAGAAATCAGAATATCTAATCTAAGAACAAAGAGTGAAAAGGAAAATAATAGAAATAAAGCAGAAAAATGGATGCAATTCAACAAGTAGGACTTCCAGTGCTAGGAATTATGGCAGCAGCAGCTGTTACATTTTATGTGGTCAGCTTTTCAGAGATTAGAGAGGTACGTATTATACTTTTCTTACAATTTAATTTTCTTCCTTATTGAACTCTATAACTTACTGAAAATAATTTGTTTTTATTAATTTTTTCAACTATTTTGGGGAAGTGTAGAAATCATTTAGAGATTTTGAAGATGCAGAAGAATCAGAAAGTGGTGGATTCAAGTATGTTAGCTCTAGAGAGAGAAGAGCCAGAAGAAAAGCTGATAAAATGAAACCCAAATCATGAACCTTACGCTTATATAGTCTAGCAATATCGGTAAGAATCTCACAGACCTCTAAGTCTGGGTTCAATTGCCGCTATTTCAAACTTGATTCTATGTACTCATTTCCACTGTCCTTTAACTTAATCTCGGATAAGATGAAAGAGCAAAAACAAACCCCATTCAGGAGGAAAAGGATCATTAGGAGATTTGTTATCAGTAAACTCTGTACCATGTAGCAAACCAGTTCCCCTTATCTGAAAATCAGATCAAAATATAAGAATGGATAAAATAAACCGAAGGTAATTAAGACATTTTAGTTGTCTTCTATCGTGATAATTACTATACCTCCCCGATTATGGGACTGTCAGAAAATGCTTTCAAACCTTCTTGGAACTTTGGTGATATTCTGTTTACTTGCTCCATAATATTTCTTTCCCTGAAAATAATTCGACTCTTTTCAGTACTTATGCAGTAGGTAAGCACAACATGCAAGATAGAAAACTATTATTTTTGACATCATTAAGGCAGTCCGGTGCACTAAGCTCTCACTATGTGTAGGATTCGGGAAAGGGCAGAACTACATGGGTCTATTGTACACAGTCTTACCCTATATTTCTACAAGAGGTTGTTTCTACAACGCGTAACATCATTAACCAGTGATTGTTAAAAGTAAATTAATGAGGAAATTAAAACATATTTTCAGTCCATAGTAGAAGGAGAAAAGGTTTGCATACTTGTAGATCTTGAGTGTTTCCAAGGCAACCGCACAGGAGACAGGGTGGCCCGAGTAAGTAAATCCATGTGAAAATGTACCTAGTTATAGAGAAAAAAGAGAGAGCTATGAAATATTTGGTTACGACGAAGAGAGGATTTTATATTCTATCGAACGGATTATATGCTCACCAAGTTTGTTGCTTTGAGAATTTATGACATCAGAAACTTCAGGGCTTACAAGAACTGCGCCGATTGGGATATATCCAGAAGAAAGTGCCTGAAACCAGAGTTAAAGATGGAAAAACTGAGAATCAAAATATAAGTTGTAATTTGCATAGATTGGATAAAGTTAAAAAATCTACCTTGGCTACAGAGACAAGATCAGGTTTAATATTGTACTTTTCACAGCCGAACATTGTCCCGAGCCTTCCAAATCCACATATGACCTCATCCGCAATGAAAAGAATATCATACTTCTTGACTACAGCTTGGATCTAAAAATCAGTACGATGAAGTATTGTTTCAGCTAGTTATATATAAGCATAATACCTAGTAAGAAAATAACGATTAACTATCAAATTTACGAATAAAACAGTAATTGTAGTTGAAAGGTGTATAATAGAAGTATTATCTTGAGGAACCCCACGAATTCCTACTGAAATATAAAAGAAAAGGCGTTGGGGGCTGGTGTTGCCTCGTTCTAAAGCATCGCGTAAGGAAAAACACTCGCTGTTCTTTTATTCGGCAATGTAGCAGCTATCTTGTGAAGGAAAAGCTGACCTTATCAAAATAGGTTGCCGGAGGAGGTATGACACCTCCTGCTCCCATGACTGGTTCGGCGATGAAAGCAGCTATCTATAGGTGAAACAAGTAAATTAATCAGCATCCATTCACCATCTATTACACAATGGAAACACGATAAGTGATAAAAGTAGATAGAATGTTACTGTTTCAGGCCCCTCTTTGAGTATAAGATTTTCCAAATTGTTGGCCAACCTTGTCGAAAACTCCTCTTCTGTCTCGTCTGACATGCAACATTTTAGTAAATAGGTAGTTATTTAGACCGTATATGATCAGCAGTGGTGAAGCTAGGAATTTGTACAAGGGTGTTCAAATTTAAAAGAAGTGAAAAAAATTGTAATAAAGGATATTCAATATATGTTATATACTTCTAAAATGTATTTTTACCTATGTAAACAATGTAATTTTTCGAAGAAATCAGTATGTGGCTTCGCCACTGATGATCAGTATACGATAAGGGATAAGGATAAATAAATACCTGGCAAATGATAGCGCCAATAATGAGGACAGTCAGTGTGCAGAACAAATGGAGCCGGCAAATCAAATTTCTGATGTAATGCAGGAAGACTGCAAAAGAACAATATTAACAAAAAGAATACTTGAAGAAAGTAAATCGATTACCCAAAATTGAAAAGCGTATTACCCAGAGAGACTGGCGGAAATGAGAGTAGATCCGTGGTATCTGTTTGAAGGTTACAAGAATGAAGATTATGTAAGCCAAAGGAAATACAACAGAACACACACACACACACACACAAAAGAAAGCAGGAGTTGAGAAATTAGATTACGATTTTGTTCGAGCAATAAATTTCTTTTTATCTGGCCTCCCAAGCGCATTGTTGTAATACCATACCAGCTTCACCTAGAGATTGAAAGGGCCAAAAGTTACTTAACATCCAGGCAATGTACATATGCAAACACCAAAAATGAACTAGAATAATGCTATCCTATCAAATTCCGCAACAAGATATGGATACTCTTTCTACTGTTGAGCAAGAATTCTGAAAGGAAATATGAGCAGCAGCTAGAGAATCTAATTAAATGTTTGAAGGCAATAAACAAAACCTGAGTGTCATTAGCTTCTGATCCGCTATTTGTGAAAAAAGCTTTCGCCATTTTATTTGAAGTAAACAAATCCAGGAGCTCCTTTGCAAGATCCTGTATGTTTGAAAATAAAATCAGCTTGTGATCGAAGTAAAATGAGATTTCTCGTCTTTCTGGATAAGGCCACTAATGAGAATGACATACCAAAGAAGGTTTTGTGGTACGATTCCAAAATGAATGGTAAAAGGGCAACTCGTTGAGTTGTTTAGTTGCAGCAGCAACAAGACGAGGTTCATTTCCCCCTACAATAACGTGTAACAAGACGTTGACTAGTTAAATATTTGGAGGAAAAAGTGGTACACAAAAATAGTGCACTAAGGATTGTAAGTACCTAAAGCTGTGCACCACAAACCAGCTAGAGCATCAAGATACTTCTTCCCATTTATGTCATACACATAAGAACCCTATGACAAATCGAACAAATGTTAAGCACATCAGAAGTTTCTTAAGTTGACGGCCAAAGAAAGACACAAATCTAACCTCGGACTTTTGTATAACTAAAGGATCCACATCAGTAGTCTGCCATCCGGCAGTGAAGGGTGCCAACATATCATGTCCTTTATATCTGAAAATGTGAACACATTTTGATTACTCACAAATTTGTATACCTGTTTGAGAGACCGTTCAGACAATATACTGAGAACAGATGAAAGCAGCATACTTTCTATTTTTTGGTCTGTTCCAATAAGAATGTCACCTTCCTATATTCAGTAACAATATAACTTTAAAATTTCTCATGTCACACAAATGTCTAAGGTTTGTTTTAGAGTACAAGTTTCAAAAGTCTTTATTTCTTTCTTTAAACTACGTGCCCAATCAAACAAAGCTACAAAAATAGGATAGATAGAGATCAAGCATTAGGAAAGGAACACAAGATTTACCCTCTAATGTTAGTTGATGAAATATCATTCTTCAAAGATGTTTCAGTACTACTCCATCTGACCTGTTTAGGATCGCAAATGATTTGTTTCGCCAAATTGCTAACAACATGAATATGCTTTACATGGGAACGGACCTGTAAAACACAATAAATTAATAACCACAACAAAATGGAAGATTGCAGAATATGATAATATTCTGACTAAAGCTACATAAATGCTGTTACATGCAAATTAGCTTCATTAGCTGTCTGAGTAATGCAACTAAACAAGACATCAAGTGGTAGCAAAATATGAGCATAAATCACAATTCACACAACCTAATTGAGCATCTCAAGTCACGGGTCCGAGCCATTGAATCAGCCAACAATGCTTGCATTAGGGTAGGCTGTCTATATCATATGCAGCCCTTCCGGAATCCTGCGTGTATGCAAGATTACTTATGTACCGAGCTGCCCTTTTTTCCATCTCAAGTCGCTATGTTTCACATGCTCTCAAGGTCATTCAGCAGACCCCGTGCATAGCGAGAGCTTACCAAAAAATAAATCAAAATTCTCACAATTTAATATATTTACATACCAAACTGAAAGATTGTTCAAGAACAATGATGAAGGCCTTAAAACAAATAGTTTAACATGCCAAACAGTAAATAATAGTAGCTGTGTAATTTTCTCAGGAAATTCTCAGGAAAATTATGAGAGACAGATGTAAACTAATTAAGATAATTTTTTTTTTAAACAAACTGTAATTGACATGATAGACAGTCAATTGTGGATGATAAAATCGTCCAGATTAAATGCACAATTTGGATTTCTTGTTTGTTGTCACGCACCTCTCTTTGATATTAGACCATTGAAACAGGCAAAGGGTTTTGGATTTCAGGCATAATACGAGTATGAGAATCGTATTTTAAGAAGAGTCATTTTGTCCATATTTGTCCCTCTATTTATGACTTTCAGTCAATTTTGTCCCTCTATTATTCAGAATTGTTAAATTTTGATCCTTCATTAAATTTTAGGTCTATTTAGTCCTTTCTGTTAACAACTCTGTCTGATATTTGCCTTTCCCTTGAAGGAGCTTCAGCCTGAAAATGGGTAGACTCTACGTATTCCAATTCTTCGAGTAAAACGTTTCAATTTACTTTCAACCTTTGATTATGATTTAAATTATTCTTAAATTGGAACCCCGTTAGGGGTCAAGTGAAAAAAACGAGACTTTTCCTAACTATAGATAATAATAATAGAAGGCAATTTCAACATTTGCAAGGAAGAAAACTAGGAGTCACACGTACACAAAAAGTGCAAAACAACTTAAGAGGAGAGGTATCACAACTAGGAAATAAAGTCCGACAAAGTCGACTTTAAACGTAATTCTAAAGGGCCTTTCCGTAAAAAAAAAAAACTCGAGTAAGTGAACTTTTAGACAAGCCCACTAAGATGGCAAGGAAAGTGACTTACGAGCGAGTTGTTTTAGCCTCTGTAATCACCCGATAAAGTCGGATTCAAAATTTAAATTTAATGGATTCTTTTTATTGATTCATAACTTATGAATCAATATATTTCGTGTAAAAGTTACTGGATTCATTAAACTGTTAAACTTAAACTTATTTGGACTACTAGGAAGTACCCCCACCAAATATGACTTTTAACCCTGGGAAAAACAACTAAACTAAGCTTCAAAAATAGTCAGAATATTATCTTAAAATGTGAAGAATGTTAAAAAATAAAAAAGAAGTTGGTAATTCCCAAGTACAAAGAAACAAAAGAAAAAAAGCAAACTACACAAGAAAACACATTCAAAAATCAGAAGCACATAGCAAAAGATACTACACGTTTGAAGTACATTTAAATAAATGAACAAAGAATAAAGAAAACAAGAACTTCATTTCATATAAAAAAAACAAGAACCCCATTTTCTATAACAAATGAAAGGTCATAAAACAAACCTGGTTAGTGGCTGCTATGATTCCAGATCCAATTAGACTAGTAATCCTGGCCATTAATTCCCTTCAAAAATCTTTTAGGAATTATAATTATAATTATATATACCAAAAACCTCTTTCTGTTATTTGTTCTCTCTTTCTTCAAGCTATATTATTTTTATGTTAAACAAAGCATGCAGAAAGTTGAAGAGAACAAAGAATAAAGAAAGGTAAAAAAATTGACAAGTGACAACCAATGACTCAGCTATCTTGTTAAAATATGGTAATAATAGTGACATTTATATAAAGACAAAATTTTTGTAATGTGACAATTCCCTATTCATCGGACATTCAACCAATAATTTTAATTTTTTTAAGGCTGTGATATTTTTGGGAAGGAAAAAGACCACAAGTTTACTGTTCATTGAATTTGGTCACTAATCATGGTAAAATTCTTATATTACACAATGGCCTAAAGCATAGTTAATTTTTTACCAACGATACTATTTTACCAATGAATGTACTACAAAGTCCTAACATACAGACACTTCTCATGCATTGTATCTGGTCATTATTGTTTTGTAAGCACAAAGTACAACTGACTTTTGGTTAAATTTGCTTTGGATCAAAGGTTTTCACTGAATAAACTAAATCTAAAAGATTTAGGTTCTAGATTGACGACGACAACAATAACAACAAATGCTCTCCTAGGGTCTCAGAAGAACGGTATGCACGCATACTCTATCCTAAAAGGACATAAAGGCTATTTCATTTCTGGTAGACTGTTGGCTAAAGAAAATAAGAATGGTTAAAAAAAATAAGAAACAAAGCAGCGCAGTAACAACAAACAGTAACAATAACAACAACAAGATATTACAAAAACCGAAGCGAAAGAAAACAAGCAATAAGAATCAAAGTATACCATACACATACTAATACTACCGGTAAGGGGATGAAAACGAGAATCGCTCGACTACTTGCTAACCCTCTATTCTAATCCTTAACTTCCACACCCTCTTATCAAATGTCATATCCTCGGTAAGCTAAAGTTGTATCATGTCTTACCTAATCACCCCTCCTCAATACTTATTAGGCGTACCTCTACCCTACCTCTTCTCCTATCCACCAAGGTCAACATTTCACATCTCCTCGTTGGGGGCATATGTATTTTTGCTCTTTACATGTCCGAACCATCTCAGCCTTACGCCCGCATCTTATACATGGTGACTACTCCTGCTTTTTTCCAAATATCTTCATTCTTAATCTTATCTAACCCGGTATGCCAACCTGTAGCGGAGCTACGATTTTCATTAAGGGGAGTCAAAATATAAAGAAATAAACTCGCCAAGAAGTCAAGGGGTGTCAATACATAGTATATATGTATTTGTTTTACGGAAAATGGCATAAACTACCCTTAATGTTTACTAAATGGTTTATAAATACCATCCGTCCATCTATCCGTCTAAAAAACACTCTCGATGTTAATTCTATTATTAAAGCTACTCCCCCCCCAGTTTCACAGAATAACATGTGGGCCTTCAATTTAATGACATGGCAATTTTACTGGACCACGTGGCTGTTTAAGGCCAAAATAACTTATTTCGATCCACTTACCTGATCTAACCCTAAGTTTCTTATATGGGTCATAAAACTACATTAATCCTACCGATTTTCAGTCTTCTTCTCCCAATTAGGATCTTGGTCATCTGAAAAGCTCACATGAGCTTCTGCCCTAAAATTTCCTTTTTCTTCAAAGCTTGATTTTGTGTGTAAAAATTGTGCCTTTATTAAATTACTTTACAGCTGAATTAAATCACTCACCGAAAAATTCAAAACACTAGTGGGAAAAACAATAATTTTGTTAAAGTTATCGGAGAAATTAAAATGGCACCATCGGCGATAGTTTAATTCTATCACTGGAGGTTGGGCCAATAACAATTGGGGCAGTTTCCTTAGCAATGATATTAAAAGCGTCAATTCCACGGGGTTTTAACGAATTCCCAACCATATGGAGTGTCGGTATAGCATGGCTTAAACCTCTGTATCTCTTTATTTTTATCAATGGTATAATCATCACCATCGTTGCCACTTCTTGTTTCTCGAACCATAAGGAGCCCAACTCATCTAGCGATTGATTTCAACTGTTGATTACTGCTAGAACACCTCCCCAGCCAGATTTGATAGCGATTACGCTGTCAGAGCTTCAATCAATCAAAGTGAAGTAAATGAAGTGTTTGAGGCAGTCGTACCTGTGCATGTGATCAAACGTTTTACCCAGGTGTTTGAGGTTAAGCTTGTGATGGTGAATTGCTCTAGAGTTGTACGAATCCAGTTGACAAAGATGCAAAAGATTAGCCCGTTGACAGTGATGCATTTATGATTTCAAAATTTGTTGTGGCTCCATTGGAAGAAGTTGAAACTAAAATTTACTAGTGTAAATTTGGTCTATTTCTGTTATGTAATTTTTCCAAGATGGGGTTTATGATTGGAGAAGAAGAAAGAGGAATTAGTGGAAATGGGTGTGATAGATTTCACCCATTTTTAATGGATCGGATAAGGTAAATGGTTGAAATAATATCCATTTTTTTTTTCCAGTCAAAGATTGCCACGTGACCTAGTTAAAAAATCGCCACGTCATTAAATGAAAGACCCACCAATTCTGTTATTAGTCGCGGGGGTATTTTTATTAATAGAATATACGTCGTATATTTTTTTAGATCGATAGATGGACGAGGGTATTTATAAACCATTTAGCAAACAATAGGGATAGTTTTAGCCCTTTTCCATTTTTTTTAAAATCATTATCTAGCTACACAGTGTAATTATTCTATGAAGGGGTGTCAGTTGACACCTCTTGAGGGCATGTGGCTCCGCCACTAATGTTATCGCATCCATCTCAACATCCTCATTTCAGCTGCTTTCATCTTCTGGACATGAGAGATCTTGACTGACCAACACTCCCAATACAATATAGTCAGTCCAACCACTATAAAATTTACCTTTAAATTTTAGTGGTACATTTTTATCGCACAAAACGCTAGATACAAACCTGCATTTCATCCATTATGATATGATACAATATATGATATCCTTATCAATTTCACCATTATGTTATAGATTGACAATGTAAAAAGTTTACGGCTCTTTGGGACCATATTCCCCTCTTTAGAAGCCATTTTTTATGTAGTAGTGATCTAATTTTTGTTACCAACTAATAGTTATCATAATACGTAATATTATTATATAAATATTTTTTACATCATCATTTAATCTCGTCTAGAATCATTTATCTTTTTTTTTAGACAAGATATCCTAGATGGATTTGAATGTGAAGATCAACATTAGAAAGTTTAAGAATTTTTTATTTATTGATTAAGGACAACACTCGTCATAGATAAATAGGAAACAATACGAGAACTTGTAGAAAATATTTGGTTTGATAATTACCCACTCAACTTATTAGGATTTAATTAATAGTGATGTCGACATGTTCCAAAATGAAAAGGAATGCAAAGATTCCATAATAACGTACAGTAGAGAATCTTTCTGATTGATTCTATATCGTCCTATTGATCATGATGAATCTCCTTAGATAATATTATTAATTTTTTTAAATATTCTTTGCAATAATGATAAAGTTGTCTTCATTTGACATATAGGTCACGAATTTGAATTTTGAAAGCAGTCACTAATGCTTGGATTAAGATAGGTGATGATAGGTTATAATTACTTATTTTAGTCGCTTATTACACTCGAGTTTACTGCACTTTAATTGAGTTTGAGCTTTAATATCGCTAGTGTTTTGCACTAATTATGTGTTTTATGCCTTGTAGGTGTGATTCCGAGTTATATAAATGTTACGAGATGAATTTAAGTGATTTGAAGCATTGAAGTCTGAGTAAAAGCTCAAGAAATTAAGCCGGGATCGTGTTCGGGGGTCAAATTTGATAGTTGAGAACAAACGAAGACTCGATGAGGCATATTGCACACTGTCTAGTAAATTGGACATAACTTTTTGCTCAGAACTCCGTGTTGGATCCATAACATATGGTTGGAAAGTAACTCAAAGGGCTACACCTTTCATGTTTTGTGTTTTTCCAGATTTCAAACGGAACAGGGTGAAATACCGCGGTTTCACCGCGATCGCGGCAGAACCGCGGCATTGTGCCGACGGAGACAATTGAAGAATCAGAGGCCATGTTTGGCCGCGGTTTGACCTCGACCGCGGTAGAACCGCGGCAGGAGGCGGAAATTTCCGGGACTAAAGTGCAAAACACGGGATTTTAAGCCCTAAAACCGTATATTAAACAATGAAGGCCGGCCAAGAACAAAAGGAGACATATTTTGGATAAAAATTAGACCTAAGGAGCCAAGAGACACTATTTTAGGGTTAGACAACACCCTTGGATGCAAGAACACATTGGGGGCAAGGCGGAGAACTCTTCTACGAGTTTTTCCTTCCTATTCCTATTTTTCATTGTTGGTTATGACTTTTAGTATTATAGTTTTACATACTATTATGAATAGCTAATTTGGTATCTAGAGTTTTGATAGAACCTATTGTAAGATAAATTCTTTTTATGTTTTTATATAATTGAGCCATAGCTTTTCTCTATTTGTTCAACTACATTTATATTCTGGTTGATTCAAGCGCTCTCAATTAGCCGTGCCTATTTAGTATGCATAACTCGGGAGAGAGTGCATATTTAGGTTATTGTTGAACAACACCACTCCCAAAATATACGAGTGATCAATAATCGAGGGTTTAAAGGTAGGATTAGGAATAACAAAGCCTTGGATGCGATATGAAGTAAGCTGTATTGAAAGCTAGCTATCGTAGCTCGGGAGAGTGCATCTGTAAATTATCGTAATTACTCGGGAGAGATTTACGGTTATATGAGTGCTCATGATCGATAGATAATACTTAGGCGAAATTATAGAAGATATAGCGGGAAGGATTCCGACAATTGGGGAAATCATAAATCTAGACCTCCTTAATCTTGTCTCTAACCCTTAGTATATTTAGTTGTTAATTTAGTAGTTTAATTTATTAGTTAATCAGTTAAACACAAGAATCTAAATATCTATAAGTTAGGAATTTTTCAAGCTTATCTTCTTGGTGATAGTGAACTTAGAAGGGTGTCAAATTCAGATGGTCAGACCAGTTTGAAGCGAGCTTTCAAAAGCTCAAGATAGCTTTGACTACATCGTCGGTGTTGGTGTTGCCCACAGGTTCACAACCCTATATACTATATTTTGACACATCTCGGATTGGACTTGGTGCAATATTGACGCATGGATCCTAAATCCCCACCCTTTATGCAATTAGTGGATGGTCCTCTCCCACCATCTAGTAGCAATCTTACCATCAGGGACATTTGGAGTAACAATAACTGGAATTTTAATAAACACCCACCATCCAGTAGCAATTTTACCATCAAGGATATTTGGAGTAACAACGACTGGAGTTTTAATAAAATTCCCTTTATCTTTCCCATAGATATCAAAAATAGTATCCCGGCAGTCCACTAGAAATCACTAATTAATGTTTTGGGAATTAACGGGGGGGGGGGGTGGAAATATTTTTCTCTAAAAGGTGCTGTAATTTAATTAGGCCTGATTACACAAGCTTAATTGATTTTAGTGGGATTTGGGTTATGCGATGCGCTAACAAGATAAGATTCTTACTATGAAAATGCCTTCACAACAAACTACCAACTCGATCCTACCTTCATCATATTGGGCTTAATATTGATCATATTTGCCCAGTAGGTAAAAAAGAAAATGAATCTATAGAACATATCTTTATAAATTGCTAAGTAGTCTTCAGTTTTTGAAATTTGAAAGGATTAAATAGGTCCGCCCTCCACAATGATACCCATTGGCTCCAAAAGGTTAGGAATCTAAGTAACCTAAGGCCCTCGCCTTACCTTACTTGGGATGATCTTTACCCTTTTGTTCTCTGGGGCATCTGGCTCAACCGAAATAACAATAATCATGCTAACTTAATTATGAGATTTAACTCGACCCATGCGATAAACCTAGCTACTGAGCACAAGTTTCTCACTCAAAAAGAACAACCTATTGTTCATTCCCATGCATTAGACATTGCATGGAATAAACCTTAACAAACTTTCTTCAAACTAAATATTGATGGTGCATTCAAAGACAAAATAAACCTAGGAGGTATAGGAAGGGTATTTAGGAATCACGAAGGTAAATGGATAATGTATAGGTTGGATTTGAGGCTCCCAAGGAAGGCCTCAACATAACACTAGCAAATGGACTAACTCCTTTGGTTGTGAGATTGACGCGACTAAGGTAATTAAGCTTTTGAACTCAAAACGTGTTCCTAACAATTCTATCCTCCGCTATCGCAGGTGGTTGATGCACCAGCTAAAGGAGCCGTTGATCAGCCATAACTTCAGGAAAGTAAACAATGTGGCCTATAAACTGGCACAAGAAGCACTCAATCATGCTATTGTTTATCAACTACTAGCTAAACCACCCCCTTTTGTTATAAATAATCTAGAAACATATAGGTTCTTGTGAAGAATACTAGTTTTGATGTTTGTTGTAAGTTAGCCGACTTGGGAAACACCAATGTACTTGAGGCTTGCTGCTTGAATGATGTAAAAGACAATTTTACGTGACTTTAATATACATACACACTCACACACACACACACACACATATATATATATATACGACTTCCCATTTGGGATTTAAAGCAAAACACTTTTACTAATACAGGTGTGTCAAATCGGTAGTATTGGTCAAACAAAATAAGTTGGGTTAGATGAGAGATTAATTTTGCTTGATCACTTAATTTTCATTCTATGTCATCAAAGTCACAATTTTGTTTTTAAAAGAAAAATTAAGTATTTGTAATAAATAGTAACTCAGCTTTATTCAAGTGTCACAAAAATCCAATACGAGGAAGGTCTCACAAAAGTCATCAATTTTTCTTGGTAAATATGACTTTGAACTCGCGGTTGAAACTATTCTTATAAAGGTGTAAATTTGTATATTATTAGTGTATAAAATACAAGACATATATAAAAAAATAAAATATTTTTCTGCAAAAAATGGCGCAATGATTTGGTGTAAATTATAATAAACTAAAAGATGAGTACACATCCGTAAAATTACCTAGTTAGATGGTCTACTTTAAATTTATCCAAATTGACCTAAAGAATTTATTTCCAGCCTAATTCATCCAAGTTTGTTCCGAGTCGAATGAATTAAAGTTATATGGACTAAGGGTGTGTTTGGTATGAAGGAAAATGTTTTCCATGGAAAATGTTTTCCTAGAAAATGTTTTCATGGAAAATGAGTGATTTTATCACTTATTTTCTCTTGTTTAGTTGGTAAGTGAAAAACATTTTCCGGAAAATATTTTCTATGTTTGGTTAGATATTAAAAAATAGTTTTTTTTAGAAAAATATTTTTTTGCAACTCTCCTACCCCTCCCCCTCCCACCTCCCCCACCCCTCCCCTTCCCGAAGTCTCTAAAAATTGACACAATCTAAAGGAACTAATGTGATGCTTTACTTTTTAACGCAAAAATCGCGTATTTTTGAATCGGTAAATTTATAATTTCTAAACCCGTAAACTTCCGAACTCATAATTTTGGAACTTGTAAAATATTGAGTCTTTAAATGATAAATAATAAAATTAAAAACTGAAAAATATATTTTAAAGTTTTTTTCGGGGGTGGGGGGGCTGGGCGGGGGGGAGGGGGGGCAGTAAATAGAAAAAAATAAAAATTTAAATTACAAAAAAAAAGTAATTTTTTTTGTGCCCGGGGGGTGGGGGTGGGGTGGAGGGGTGGTGGGAGGGGGAGAGGGTAGGGGTGGGGGTGGGTGTTGCAAAAAAATAAGAAAACAAAAATTTAAAATTATAGAAAAAAAAATTAAGGTAAAAGAAATTTTTTTTTTGCGGGGTGGGGTGGAGGGGTAGTAGGGTGGATGGTAACGGAAAAACTGAAATTTTTCTAAAATAAAAAACTATTTTTTGGAGAGGGGGTGGGGTGGGTTGGTGAGGTGAGAATGGTTGAGAAGGAGCTTTGGAAAATGTTTTCCCTTCTTTTGATAAGGAAAACATTTTCCTCCAATTGGAGGAAAATGAATTGATAAGGAAAATATTTTCCAAAACATTTAAGCCAACCAAACATGGGAAAATTGGAAAACATTTTCATACCAAACACACCCTAAATTTGACAGCTCTAAAATACTAATGAGGGAGATAGAGTGGTTTCAAGAGACAGTGGAGTTTACTCTGTAGGATAACACTGAGGATTTTGGTCCACTACAAGTCCTTATCTAACATTATCTACAATTAAAAATATTCTTATATCATCAGAAAAAGAGAAACAAGAAATCAGAATATATAATCTAAGAACAAGAGTAAAAGGGAAAATAATAGAAATAAAGCAGAAAAATGGATGCAATTCAACAAGTAGGACTTCCAGTGCTAGGAATTATGTCACGACCCAAATCCAGTCGTGATGGCGCCCAACAATCAAGCTAGGCCAGCCAGACCAACAATTTAATTATAACACAATACCAGTCCCCAATCGGACAACCCAAGAAGAATATATGAGTTTGAGAACTCCAATAATAATAATACTGAACAAAAGTACTGACACTCCCAAAGATCCGGAGTCACAAGTCTAGAGCCTCTAACCAAAACCCAATAGGAAATAGAGAGTACGATATAGAAGTACTCAAGTCTGAATACAAAATATACAATAACAACTGGAATGAGAGGAGGAGCTAGGCTCTGCGAACGTAGGCAGCTACCTCAGCAACTCGATGTGACAATGTAAACGCCGGAGATGTCCGTCTACTGCTCCTGTGTACCTGAGTCTGCACACAAAAGGTGCAGGGAGTAGGGGTGAGTACTAAGTACTCAGTGAGTAACAAATATATATATGTAGCTGACAGTAAGAAATCCACAAAATACCACAATATGAAGCTACACTACAGTCCGAATCTCCTACGAACTAGCAACCACAATCCAATATAACTACAACAGAGTAATTCAACAAATACAAATGCAATGCAATGCACATAACCGCTACGGCGTGTAGCCCGATCCAATTTAACGTCGACGGCGCTCACTGGGGGTGTGTACAGACTCCGGAGGGGCTCCTACAGCCCAAGCGCAATACTGCTGCGGCGTGCAGCCCGATCCTCACATCAACCACTGCGGCGTGCAGCCCGATCCCATACTCAATCCACAATAAGCAATTAAGTCACAAAACAATTCATTTTCCTTATTTCCAGTTCTCAATTCATAATTTATGAAAAATACTTTAACTTTATTAAGTTTGTAAAAGCCGTGACTTAGCATTTCAAAAGTGTGATTTCAATTTCCAGGATTGAGATCGGTGATTTAAGCAATTATAGCTATCACATAAATATTGTCCTCTAAGGACGCTACAGATCGGCACAAGGCCCCAAACAAGGCTTACAGCCCACAAATATAGCAAATACAGTGTATTTCCAACACTAACAACATATTATTCATTCCCGGGATGGACCAAGTCTCAATCCCCAATCACAATCAATCCCGCACCTGCCACGGTGTGCGAGCCACGCCCTATTAGCGTCACAATGTGCTAAGCTGGGGTTTCGAACCCTCAGGCTACAATATACACAAACTACTCACCTCTAGCCGGTCGTGGAATCGTCCGCGATGCCTTTTCCTTTGAATTTCGTTGCCTCGTGTGTATAATCTAGTCATATAACAATAATTATATCAAATACGGGTCAAAGAATCATAACCCACTTCAATTTATATGAAATTCGCAAAATTACACTAAGTTGGTAAAACCCGACTTTCGGTACGATTCTCGAAAAATTACGAAAGTCTCATATTCGGAACCCTCATCTCAATACGAGTCTAAGCATATCAATTTTACCAAATTCGGACTCCATTTGCTCATTCAAAACCTTGATTTTCTAAAGTTCAAGCCTAGGGTTAAATCTTCCATGAATCACCCCAAATTCTTCCATTTTCATGATATAATTGCATAATATTACCAATACTAATCATAGTTTAAGTCCATAGTTGATTACCTGATGATTTCCCTTGAATTTCTCTTCAAAATCGCCCAAATCGCCTCTAAAGCCGAGACCCAAATGTGTGAAATGTTCGGAAATTTTTCTAACTTCTGATACACTTAACTTACAGCGATTTTCGCTTCTGCGGAAGAATTTCCGCTCCTACGAGTCCGTATCCGCGACCAAAGGGTCGCTTCAGCGGTTCCAGGACTAGCCGGCCAATTCCGCTTCTGCGAGCAAAGGGCCGCTTAAGCGGGCCCGCTCTGCGGCTCCCAGTCCGCTTCCGCGCTTCCGCTTCAGCGGCTCCCCTTCCGCTTCTGCGGTCGCCGCTTCTGCGGCTCCTTTCCGCTTCAGCGCACCCGCTCCTGCGCCCATAATTCCGCAGGAGCGGAAACAACAGAGGCAGTGCACAAATTTTCTGCAATTTTCCATATTTCTCCCGATTAACCATCCGAAAACACCCCGAGGCCCCCGGACCTCATTCAAACACACCAACACATCCTAATTCCTTATTCGAACTTGTTCCAATCATAAAAACACCATCCTAAACATCAAAATCACCAATTATCCACGGATTCAAGCCTAAGTTTCTTCAAAACTTTCAAAACTAACATTCAACCCAAAACCCGATCAACCGATGTCCGAATAACTTGAAAATTTGCAGACATATCCAAAATCACATAATAAAGCTACAGAAATTGTCGGAATTCCATTCCGACCCCCGGATCAAAATATCACCTACCATCCGGTTTCGCCAAAATTCAACATTCGCCAATTCAAGCTTAAAACTACACCGGACCTCCAAATTCAATTCCGATTGTTCTCCTAAGTCATAATTGATCCCCCGGAACTAGTCGAATCATCAGAACCCGGTTCCGAGCACTCTAACTCAATAGTCAACTCTTGGTTGACTTTTCATATTCAAGCTTTCTTCAAACATGCTATTTGTTTCATTTTAAATCCAAATCACTTCTAACTCACCCGATATACTCTAATACTGTTTTAAAAGCATAATATATGTAAATGCAAGGTAACGGGGTGGTAATTCCCGTAACGACGGGCCGGGTCGTTACAAATTATGGCAGCAGCAGCTGTTACATTTTATGTAGTCAGCTTTTCAGAGATTAGAGAGGTACATATTATATTTTTTTTACAATTTAATTTTCTTCCTTATTGAACTCTATAACTTACTGAAAATAATTTGTTTTGATTATTTTTTTCAACTATTTTGGGTAAGTGTAGAAATCATTTAGAGATTGTGAAGATGCAGAAGAATCAGAAAGTGGTGGATTCAAGTATGTTAGCTCTAGAGAGAGAAGAGCCAGAAGAAAAGCTGATAAAATGAAACCCAAATCATGAACCTTACGCTTATATACTCTATCAATATCGGTGAGAATCTCACAGACCTCTAATTCTGGGTTCAATTCCCGCTATGTAATGGATTTTTTTTTTCAAACTTGATTCTCATTTTCGGGTCTATCGAAAATAGATTCTCTGCTCTTCGGAAATATGAGTTAAATTTATGTACACATTATCCTCTCCAAATCCTAGAGTTTGCTGTTGTTTGATTCTATGTACTCATTTATATATCCTATTTTTCTATAGCATTGCCACTACCACACACATTAAACTTTAATGTTCCTTTAATTTCAATCAACCAATTAATTACCCTGATTGGTTTGACTAAATTGTCATATGTCCATTTGTTATTACAACCTTATTTTGTGTAGAAAACCAGACGCACCCGCAAATTTTCTTTGGCCGGTAAATCATTGATAAAAGAGCACATCTTCAAGTTTTGATCTCCTTATAATAAATTATTTGAACAGAAACCAAGATTGTGCATAAAACCAAAATATGGGCAGTTGGTATTGATCCGAGATCTCTGGAGAAGAGGATCAAGTTGGCCCTTGCAAACAACTTGACCCATTATCTCCCTTCGACCCTTTGAGCAAAATGCAGCAAAAAATGGAAGGAAAATATATGGACCAACCCCATCATCTTCACCCGTATGAACTATGAGGTCACTCCAAGGATGCCTTGGACATCTCAATGCCAGTGTCAGCCCAGCAGAGTACTTTTGTCGTTGGTCTTCTTTTCGATTTCTAGGCATTTTACTGCTCCACCGGAAATCTCATTTGCCCCTACTGTACTTCATCTTGGTAGTTTTCACTGCCTATCCAGGGTTGAGCCTTGGGATTTGACAGTAGGAGGCAGCAGAGGAAAATTTTCCGCAATCGAGAAAAATTCTATTACACGTACTATTTGCTTTGGCCCTAGGCTTGTACGGATTTATCTTTTTGCATGTACATATAAACTTGACATTCTTCATATAGCTCTTCACTTTCTTCTCACATTCCGATGTGAATTTTGCCTAAGGTGATGTGCAACCCTTCTACAGAACCTTGTCAGCCTAAAACCGTGCCAGTCCTTCTTGACCCACTCTCATTGGCCCTCCCTCCGTCATTGACATCACATTATTTCACCAAAGCTTAGTTAAAAAGCACAGAGATAACAAAAGTTGATGTAGATTGACGATCAAAATAAAACAAGTCTAACTATGATAAATCCTCTAAATAGATACAGAAGATTTCCCAGCAAACGAACCTAGTTAATTGATTTATTTACATTAGACATCTAATTAGAGTGGCTAATAGACTTTGATTTCAATTGGACTTGAATTTCCCCCTTTTCGACTTTTTTCCATCAGCTTTTACTTGTTCTGGGACTTGAGTTCTTCAACTCTCTTTTCAGTATCCTTAAGTGCTTTCCCATATTTGACTATCAACTGCAAAAACAAGAACATTTTTAATTGGTTTTCAGATATCAAGAAACTGCTTAAAATATTACAAAAATTGAGAAAAAATCCGAAGAAACAAACATTCAAATACAAATGTGATGCCAAGTTCACGGATGTAGGCACCTTAACTCAAGCAGTGTCGTAAATATGTATGTTTTACCTCATCAATTTCTTCTAAACTCAAAATATATGGAGGAGACATCATTATGTTATCACCAGCAACACGTACCAACATCCCGTGTTTCTCACACTGTGCTCCAAAATATGCACCAATACCTGAGGAAAGAAAGAACAATTTGTTAAACTACGTGTAGAGTTTAACTTAATCTCGGATAAGATGAAAGAGCAAAAACAAACCCCATTCAGGAGGAAAAGGATCATTAGGAGATTTGTTATCTGTAAACTCTGTACCATGTAGCAAACCAGTTCCCCTTATCTGAAAATCAGAACAAAAAATAAAAATGGATAAAATAAATCGAAGGTAAATACATTTTAGCTGGCTTCTATCGTGATAATTATTATACCTCCCCGATTATGGGACTATCAGAAAATGCTTTCAAACCTTCTTGGAACTTTGGTGATATTCTGTTTACTTGCTCGATAATATTTCTTTCCCTGAAAATAATTCGACTCTTTTCAGTACTTATGCAGTAGGTAAGCACAACATGCAAGATAGAAAACTACTATTTTTGACATAATTAAGCAGTGGGCAGCCCGGTACACTAAGCTCTCGCTATGTGTGGGATTCGGGAAAGGGCAGAACTACATGGGTCTATTGTACACAGTCTTACCCTATATTTCTACAAGAGGTTGTTTCTACAACGCGTAACATCATTAACCAGTGATTGTTAAAAGTAAATTAATGAGGAAAAAATTAAAACATATTTTCAGTCCATAGTAGAAGGAGAAAAGGTTTGCATACTTGTAGATCTTGAGTGTTTCCAAGGCAACCGCACAGGAGACAGGGTGGCCCGAGTAAGTAAATCCATGTGAAAATGTACCTAGTTATAGAGAAAAAAGAGAGAGCTATGAAATATTTGGTTACGACGAAGAGAGGATTTTATATTCTATCGAACGGATTATATGCTCACCAAGTTTGTTGCTTTGAGAATTTATGACATCAGAAACTTCAGGGCTTACAAGAACTGCGCCGATTGGGATATATCCAGAAGAAAGTGCCTGAAACCAGAGTTAAAGATGGAAAAACTGAGAATCAAAATATAAGTTGTAATTTGCATAGATTGGATAAAGTTAAAAAATCTACCTTGGCTACAGAGACAAGATCAGGTTTAATATTGTACTTTTCACAGCCGAACATTGTCCCGAGCCTTCCAAATCCACATATGACCTCATCCGCAATGAAAAGAATATCATACTTCTTGACTACAGCTTGGATCTAAAAATCAGTACGATGAAGTATTGTTTCAGCTAGTTATATATAAGCATAATACCTAGTAAGAAAATAACGATTAACTATCAAATTTACGAATAAAACAGTAATTGTAGTTGAAAGGTGTATAATAGAAGTATTATCTTGAGGAACCCCACGAATTCCTACTGAAATATAAAAGAAAAGGCGTTGGGGGCTGGTGTTGCCTCGTTCTAAAGCATCGCGTAAGGAAAAACACTCGCTGTTCTTTTATTCGGCAATGTAGCAGCTATCTTGTGAAGGAAAAGCTGACCTTATCAAAATAGGTTGCCGGAGGAGGTATGACACCTCCTGCTCCCATGACTGGTTCGGCGATGAAAGCAGCTATCTATAGGTGAAACAAGTAAATTAATCAGCATCCATTCACCATCTATTACACAATGGAAACACGATAAGTGATAAAAGTAGATAGAATGTTACTGTTTCAGGCCCCTCTTTGAGTATAAGATTTTCCAAATTGTTGGCCAACCTTGTCGAAAACTCCTCTTCTGTCTCGTCTGACATGCAACATTTTAGTAAATAGGTAGTTATTTAGACCGTATATGATCAGCAGTGGTGAAGCTAGGAATTTGTACAAGGGTGTTCAAATTTAAAAGAAGTGAAAAAAATTGTAATAAAGGATATTCAATATATGTTATATACTTCTAAAATGTATTTTTACCTATGTAAACAATGTAATTTTTCGAAGAAATCAGTATGTGGCTTCGCCACTGATGATCAGTATACGATAAGGGATAAGGATAAATAAATACCTGGCAAATGATAGCGCCAATAATGAGGACAGTCAGTGTGCAGAACAAATGGAGCCGGCAAATCAAATTTCTGATGTAATGCAGGAAGACTGCAAAAGAACAATATTAACAAAAAGAATACTTGAAGAAAGTAAATCGATTACCCAAAATTGAAAAGCGTATTACCCAGAGAGACTGGCGGAAATGAGAGTAGATCCGTGGTATCTGTTTGAAGGTTACAAGAATGAAGATTATGTAAGCCAAAGGAAATACAACAGAACACACACACACACACACACAAAAGAAAGCAGGAGTTGAGAAATTAGATTACGATTTTGTTCGAGCAATAAATTTCTTTTTATCTGGCCTCCCAAGCGCATTGTTGTAATACCATACCAGCTTCACCTAGAGATTGAAAGGGCCAAAAGTTACTTAACATCCAGGCAATGTACATATGCAAACACCAAAAATGAACTAGAATAATGCTATCCTATCAAATTCCGCAACAAGATATGGATACTCTTTCTACTGTTGAGCAAGAATTCTGAAAGGAAATATGAGCAGCAGCTAGAGAATCTAATTAAATGTTTGAAGGCAATAAACAAAACCTGAGTGTCATTAGCTTCTGATCCGCTATTTGTGAAAAAAGCTTTCGCCATTTTATTTGAAGTAAACAAATCCAGGAGCTCCTTTGCAAGATCCTGTATGTTTGAAAATAAAATCAGCTTGTGATCGAAGTAAAATGAGATTTCTCGTCTTTCTGGATAAGGCCACTAATGAGAATGACATACCAAAGAAGGTTTTGTGGTACGATTCCAAAATGAATGGTAAAAGGGCAACTCGTTGAGTTGTTTAGTTGCAGCAGCAACAAGACGAGGTTCATTTCCCCCTACAATAACGTGTAACAAGACGTTGACTAGTTAAATATTTGGAGGAAAAAGTGGTACACAAAAATAGTGCACTAAGGATTGTAAGTACCTAAAGCTGTGCACCACAAACCAGCTAGAGCATCAAGATACTTCTTCCCATTTATGTCATACACATAAGAACCCTATGACAAATCGAACAAATGTTAAGCACATCAGAAGTTTCTTAAGTTGACGGCCAAAGAAAGACACAAATCTAACCTCGGACTTTTGTATAACTAAAGGATCCACATCAGTAGTCTGCCATCCGGCAGTGAAGGGTGCCAACATATCATGTCCTTTATATCTGAAAATGTGAACACATTTTGATTACTCACAAATTTGTATACCTGTTTGAGAGACCGTTCAGACAATATACTGAGAACAGATGAAAGCAGCATACTTTCTATTTTTTGGTCTGTTCCAATAAGAATGTCACCTTCCTATATTCAGTAACAATATAACTTTAAAATTTCTCATGTCACACAAATGTCTAAGGTTTGTTTTAGAGTACAAGTTTCAAAAGTCTTTATTTCTTTCTTTAAACTACGTGCCCAATCAAACAAAGCTACAAAAATAGGATAGATAGAGATCAAGCATTAGGAAAGGAACACAAGATTTACCCTCTAATGTTAGTTGATGAAATATCATTCTTCAAAGATGTTTCAGTACTACTCCATCTGACCTGTTTAGGATCGCAAATGATTTGTTTCGCCAAATTGCTAACAACAGGAATATGCTTTACATGGGAACCGACCTGTAAAACACAATAAATTAATAACCACAACAAAATGGAAGATTGCACAATATGATAATATTATGATTAAAGCTACATAAATGCTGTTACATGCAAATTAGCTTCATTAGCTGTCTGAGTAATGCAACTAAACAAGACATCAAGTGGTAGCAAAATATGAGCATAAATCACAATTCACAAACCCTAATTGAGCATCTCTAAGTCACGGGTCCAAGCCATTGAATCGGCCAACAATGCTTGCATTAGGGTAGGTTGTCTATATCATACCCCTTGGGTGCAGCCCTCCCGGAATTCTGCGTGTACGCGAGATGCCTTGTGTACCCACACAAGGGCTGCCCTTTTTTCCATCTCAAGTCACTATGTTTCACATGTTCTCAAGATCATTTAGCAGATCCCATGCATTGCGAGAGCTTACCAAAAAATAAATCAAAATTCTCACAATTTAAAATATTTACATACCAAAATGAGAGATTGTTCAAGAACTATAATGAAGGCCTTAAAACAAATAGTTTAACATGCCAAACAGTAAATAATAGCTGTGCAATTTTCTCAGGAAATTCTCAGGAAAATTATGAGAGATGTAAACTAGTTAAGATACATTTAAAAAAAAACTGTAATTGACATGATAAATGCGGTTTTTGTTTTTTTGTTTTTGTTTACCTTTTTTTCATGCGCCGAGGGTCGATTGGAAACAGCCTCTCTGCCCTCTCGGGTAGAGGTAAGGCCTGTCTACATATTACCCTTCCCAAACCCCACCTTGTGGGAATATACTGGGTTGTTGTTGTTGTAATTGACATGATAGACAGTCAACTGTACATGACAAAATCGTCCAGATTAAATGCACAATTTGTCATGTACAAGAGGGGTTGCTCTGATGGTAAGCAACCCCCACTTCCAACCGAGAGGTTGTGAGTTCGAGTCTCCCCAAGAGCAAGGTGGGAAGTTCTTGGAGGGAAGGATGCCGGGGTCTATTTGGAAACAGCCTCTCTACCCCAGGGTAGGGGTAAGGTCTGCGTACACACTACCCTCCCCAGACCCCACTAAGTGAGATTATACTGGGTCGTTGTTGTTGTTGTTGTTGTTAAATGCATAATTTGGATATCTTGTTTGTTGTCACGCACCTCTCTTTGATATTAGACCATTGAAACAGGCAAAGGGTTTTGAATTTCAGGCATAATATGAGTATGAGAATCGTATTTTCAGAAAAGTCATATTTGTCCCTCTATTTATGATTTTCAGTCAATTTTACCCCTATATTATTCAGAATTGTTAAATTTTATCCTTCATTAAATTTTAGGTCTATTTAATCCTTGGTGTTAACAACTCTTTCTGATATTTGTCCTTTCCCTTGAAGGATCTTCAGCCTGAAAATGAGTAGCCTCTACGTGTTCAAATTCTTCGAATAAAACGTTTAAATTTACTTTCAACTTTTGATTCCGATTTAAATTATTCTTAACTATAGATAATATTAGAAGGCAATTTCACCATTTTCTTTTCGAGGAAGAAAACTAGGATTCACAAGTACACAAAGGGAGCAAAACAACTTAAGAGGAGAGAGATATCACAATTAGGAAATAAACTCCAGAAAAGTCATATAGGGACGTTAAACGTAATTCTAAAGGATATTTTCATAAAAAAACCGAGTAAGTGAGCTTTAGGACAAGTCCCACTAAGATGACCAGGAAAGTGACTTAAGAGAGTTTTAGCCTCTGTAATCACATGACGAAGTCGAATTTAAAATTTAAATTTAATGGATTACTTTTATTGATTCATAACTTATAAATCTATATATTTCGTGTAAAAGTCAGTAGATTCGTTAAACTGTTAAACTGTAACCTGTTTGAACTGCTTGGAAGTACCCCCACCAAATATGACTTTTAACCCTGGGAGAAACAACTAAACTAAATATTATCTTAAAATGTGAAGAATGTTAAAAAATCAAAAAGAAGTTGGTAATTCCCAAGTACAAAGAAACAAAAGAAAGAAAGCAAACTACACAAGAAAACACATTCAAAAAATCAGAAGCACATAGCAAAAGATACTACACGTTTGAAGTACATTTAAATAAAAGAAAGAAGCAAAATAATCAAGAAATGAAAATATTGGTGCTTAAATGCAGCAAATATTGTTATAATCAAGAACCCCATTTCTCATAACAAATAAAAAGAAAAGGAGGGAAAAAACAAAAACTTCATTTCACATAAAAAAAACAAGAACCCCATTTTCTATAACAAATGAAAGGTCATAAAACAAACCTGGTTAGTGGCTGCTATGATTCCAGATCCAATTAGACTAGTAATCCTGGCCATTAATTCCATTCAAAAATCTTTTAGGAATTAAATTTATAATTATATATGCCAAAAACTTCCTTCTGTTATTTGTTCTCTCTTTCTTCAAGGTATATTATTTTTATGTTAAACAAAGCATGCAGAAAGTTGAAGAGAACAAAGAATAAAGAAAGGTAAAAGAATTGACAAGTGACAACAACTGACTCAGCTATCATGTTAAAATACGGTAATAATAGTGACATTTATATAAAGACAAAAATTTTGTAATGTGACAATTCCCTATTCATCGGACATTCAACCAATAATTTTAATTTTTTTAAGGCTGTGATATTTTTGGGAAGGAAAAAGACCACAAGTTTACTGTTCATTGAATTTGGTCACGAATCATGGTAAAATTCTTATATTACACAATGGCCTAAAGCATAGTTAATTTTTTGTAAAAATTGCAGGAATCTATGTTTTTACCAATGATACTATTTTACCAATGAATGTACTACAAAGTCCTAACATACAGACACTTCTCATGCATTGTATCTGGTCATTATTGCTTTTGTAAGCACAAAGTACAACTGACTTTTGGTTAAATTTGCTTTGGATCAAAGGTTTTCACTGAATAAGCTAAATCTTAAAGATTTAGGTTATAGATTGATGACGATGACGACAACAACAACTGTGTGTATGCATACCCTATCCTAAAAGGATATAAAGGTTATTTAATTTTTGGTAGACCGTCGGCTAAAGAAAATAAGAATGGCTAAGAAAATAAGAAAAAAAGCATTAGCAACAAACAGTAACAATAACAACAAGATATTATAAAAACGAAGGGAAAGATAACAAGCAACAAGAATCAAAGTATACCATACACACACTAATACTGCCGGTAAGGGGACGAAAAAGAGAATCGCTCGATACCTGCTAACCCTCTATTCTAATCCTTAACTTCCACACCCCCTTATCAAATGTCATGTCTTCACTAAGCTAAAGTTGTGTCATGTTTTACCTAATCACCTCTCCTCAATACTTATTAGGCCTACCTCTACCCTACCTCTTCTCCTATCCACCAAGGTCAACATTTCACATTTCCTCGTTGGGGGCATATGTATTTTTGCTTTTCACATGTCCAAACCATCTCAGCCTTACGCTTGCATCTTATCCACGGTGACTACTCCTGCTTTTTCTCGAATATCTTCATTCTTAATCTTATCTAAAATGGTATGCCAACCTGTAGCGGAGCTAGGATTTTCATTAAGGGGAGTCAAAATATAAAAAAAATAAACTCGCCAAGAAGTCAAGGGTTGTCAATACATAGTATATGTGTATTTGTTTTTTTTTTTTTACAGAAAAGGGCCTAAACTACCCTTAACGTTTACTAAATGGTTTATAAATACCCTCCGTCCATCTATCCGTCTAAAAAACACTCGACTTTAATTCTATTATTAAAGCTACCCCCCACGTTTAACAAAAGAACATGTGGGCCTTCAATTTAATGACATGGCAATTTTTACTGGACCACGTAGCTGTTTAAGGCCAAAATTACTTATTTTGACCCACTTACCTGATCTGACCATAAGTTTGTTACATGTGTCATAAAACTACATTAACTCTACCGATTTTCAGTCTTCTTCTCCCAATTAGGATCTTGGTCATCTGAAAAGCTCATATGAGCTTCTGCCCCAAAATTTCCTTTTTCTTCATAGCTTGATTTTGTGTGTAAACATTGTGTCTTTGATAAATTAATTTACAGCTGAATTAAATCACTCATCAAAAAATTCAAAACACTAGTACGAAAAACAATAACTTTGTTAAAGTTATCGGAGAAATTAAAATGGCACCATCAACAAATAGTTCAATTCTATCACTGAAGGTTGGGCCAATAACAATTGGGGTAGTTTCCTTAGCAATGATATTAAAAATGTCAATTTCAAGGGTTTTTAACGAATTCCCAACCATTTGGAGTGTCGTTATAGCATGGCTTAAACCTCTATATCTCTTTATTTTTATCAAATGGTATAATCATCATCATTGTTGCCACTTCTTGTTCCTCGAACCATAAAGAGCCCAACTCATCGAGCGATTGGTTTCAACTGTTGATTTCTGCTAGAACACCTCCCCAGTCAGATTTGATAGCGATTACGCTGTCAGAGCTTCACTCAATCAAAGTGTGTAAATGAAGTGTTCGGTGCAGTCGCACCTGTGCAGGTGATCAAACTTTTTACCCAGGTGTTTCAGATTAAGTTTGTGGTGGTGAATGACTCTAGAGCTGTAAATGTGAATCCAGTTGACGAAGATGCAAAAGATGAGCCCATTGACAGTGATGCGCTTATGATTTCAAAATTTGTTGTGGCTCCATTGGAAGAAGTTGAAACTAAAATTTACTAGTGTAAATTTGGTCTATTTCTTTTATGTAATTTTTCCAATATGGGCTTTATGATTGCAGAAGAAGAAATAGGGATTAGTAGAAATGGGTGTGATAGATTCCACCATTTTTAATGGATCAGATAAGGTAAATGGTTGAAATAATGTCCATTTTTTTCCAGTCAAAGATTGCCATGTGACCCAGTTAAAAAATCGCCACGTCATTAAACGAAAGACCCACCAATTCTATTGTTAGTCGCAGGAGTATTTTTATTAATAGAATTTACGTAGTATATTTTTTTAGACAGATAGATGGACGAGGGTATTTATAAACCATTTAGCAAATAATAGGGACAGTTTTAGCCCTTTTCTATTTTTTAAAAAATCATTACCTAGCTACACAGTGTAATTTTCTGACGAATGGCTGTCAGTTGACACCTCTTGAGGGCATGTGGCTCCGCCACTAATGTCATCACATCCATCTCAACATCCTCATTTCAGTTGCTTTCATCTTCTGGACATGAGAGATCTTGATTGACCAAGACTCTACCCATGTACAATATATAGTCGGTCCAACTACCAACGTATAAAATTTACCTTTAAATTTTAGTGGTACATTCATATCACACAAAACGCCAGATACAAGCCTGTATTTCATCCATTATGATCTGATACAATGTATGATATCCTCGTCAATCTCACCATTATGTTATAGATTGACAATGTAAAAAGTTTACATTATAAGGATTTGGCTTTTTAGGACCATATTCCCCTCTTTAGATGCCATTTTTCATGTAGTGGTGATCTAATCACAATTACCAATTAATAGTTATCATAATACGTAATATTATTATATAAATATTTTTTACATCATCATTTAAACTCGTCTAGAATCATGTATCCTTTTTTAGACAAGATATCCTAAATGGATTTGAATGTGAAGATCAACATTAGAAAGTTTAAGAATTTTTTATTTATTGATTAAGGACAACACTCGTCATAGATAAATAGGAAATTAAAGAATAAGAGAACTTGTAGAAAATATTTGGTTTGATTACCTACTCAAGTTATTAGGATTTAAATAGTGATGTCGACATGTTCCAAAATGAAAAGGAATGCAAAGATTCCATAATAACGTACAGTAGAGAATCTTTCTGATTGATTCTATATCGTCCTATTGATCCTAACATTATATGATGAATCTCCTTAGATAATATTATTAAATTTTTTTTTAATATTCTTTGCAACAATGATAAAGTTGTCTTCATTTGACATATAGGTCACTGATTTGAATTTTGAAAGCAGTCACTAATTCTTGCGCAAGATAGGTGATGATAGACTATAATTACGTATTTTAGTCGCTTATTACACTTGAGTTTACTGCACTTTAATTGAGTTGGAGCTTTAATATCGCTAGTGTTTTGCACTAATTATGTGTTTTATGCTTTGTAGGTGTGATTTCGAGTTATATAGATGTTATCGGATGAATTTAAGTGATTTGAAGCTTTGAAGTCTCAGTAAAAGCTCAAGGAATTAAGCCGGGATCGTATTCGGGGGTCAAATTTGATAGTTGAGAACAAACGAAGACTCGATGAGGCATATTGCGCACTGTCTAGTAAATTGAACATAGCTGTTTGCTCAGAACTCCGTTTTGGATCCATAACATATGGTTGGAAAGCTAACTCAAAGGGCTACACATTTCATGTTTTGCGTTTTTTCCAAATTAGAAACAGAACAAGGTGAAATACCGCGGTTTCTCCGCGACCGCGGCAGAACTGCGGTAGTGTGTCGACGGAGACAATTGAAGAATCACAGGCCATTGCCGCGGTTTGACCGCGATCGCGGTAGAACCGCGGCAGGAGGCAGAAAATTTAGGGACTAAAGTGCAAAACACGGGATTTAAGCCCTAAAACCGTATATTAAACAAAGAAGGCCGGCCAAGAACAAAGGGAGACATATTTTGGACACAAATTAGACCTAAGGAGGCAAGAGACACTATTTTAGGGTTAGACAACACCCTTGGATGCAATAACACATTGGGAGCAAGGTGGAGAATTCTTCTATGAGTTTTTCCTTCTTCTTCCTATATTTTTCGTTGTTGGTTATGACTTTTAGTATTGTAGTTTTACATACTATTATGAATACCTAATTTGTTATCTAGAGTTTTGATAGGACCTTTTGTAGGATAAATTCTTTTTATGTTTTTACATAATTGAGCCATAGCTTTTCTCTATTTGTTCAATTTCGTTTATATTCTAGTTGATTGAAACGCTCCCAATTAGCCGTGCCTATTTAGTATGCATAACTCGTGAGAGAGTGCATATTTAGGTTATTGTTTAACAACACCACTCCCAAAGTATATGAGGGATCAATAACCGAGGGTTTAAAGGTGGGATTAGGGATAATGAAGCTTTGGGTGCGTTCTGAAGTGAGCTGTATTAAAAGCCAGCTAGTGTAGCTCGGGAGAGTGCGTCTAGTAAATTATCGTAATTACTCGGGAGAGATTTACGGTAATACGAGTGCTCATAATCGGTAGATAACACTTAGGCGAAATTATAGAATACATAGCGGGAAGGATTCCGACAAATGGGAAAATCATAACTTTAGACCTCCTTAATATTGTCTCTAACCCTTAGTATATTTAGTTGTTAATTTAGTAGTTTAATTTGTTACTTAATTAGTTAAACACAAGAATCTAAATATCTATAAGTTAGGAATTGTTCAAGCTTATCTTCTTGGTGATAGTGAACAGCTATACCCAAACCTTAGTTCTATGTGGGATTCGACTCTGGACTTGTAAACTGGATTATATTTGCAGCGACCACATTATCTCTTTTAGAAGGCATGGTTGTGCGTGATCAAATTTTGATGATCTGGTTGTCATTCTATATAAACTAGCTTGTCATTCTATATAAACTAGCTAGTATTCTTCATCTGTGTATTTAGGTGAAAAAAGACCATATTTTCAAGTTGCTCTCCACTTTCTTCAAATTTTCAAGCATTTTGAGTAAGTCATACTCACGAAATTTAAATCATGCAGCACTTGAGTTATAGATTGAAATTTGAATATGTCGATAAAATTATTTTAAGATATAAACTTATTGTTCGAGATAATTACAATATGAAAAACTAATGCAACAATTTCACTAGGCTGAGAGCTTCTTGAATCTCACAAGACAATTTTCAGGAGGATCAGTTTTGATATCTGGATTAAGCTGCTCAAGCCTGCATCATAACAATTAAATTGAAATATGATTTAATCAGTAATTGATTTTTTCTTTTTGTTTCATATAATAATTAGTGAATTTCAGATGATTAGTAAAGAGTTAGTATTACCTGTAGTAAAGAAGAAAATAATGAAGAATTAGTGAAATCTCAAGCCTGGCTAAATTGGATCCTGGGCACATTCTAGGGCCTATTGAAAAAGGAAGAAAGCAGCCTGGCTTGGTTTCAAGATCCTGCAATTAAAAATTTTAATCACTAATTAATGTGCAATATGGATATCAGCTAATAAGCGAAGAAAATTCCATGGTCCAACTCTACTCTAGGGCTTTAGTCTAGTGGTACGAGCGCAACTTGTGTTGTGCAAGTTAGATGCACGTCATGGGTTTCGAACCTTGCGGAAAACAAAAAAAAAAATAGCAGTCTAGTGCACTAAGCCCCGCTATGCGCCGAGCCCGGGACGACCCAAACCACAAGAGTCTATTGTATATGCAGCCTTACCCTGCATTTTTGCAAGAGGTTATTTCCATGCACGGCTCGAACCGTGACCTCCTGATCACATGACGACGACTTTACTAATCGAGCCGTAAATGGCGAACGTGTTATTTACCGAGTTTCGTACCAAGTACTTCTAGCTCTCGAGAGGATTTCTTGGTTACTAAAAAAGGTGAAAGAAAATTTCATGAACACATAAGGACATGTTACTTACATCCCATCTTGAAGGATTAAATTCCTCAGGTTTGACATAAATATCAGGATCCATATGAATATATATTCTATAACAGTGCAATAAATTTCCACCCCTTAGGTAGAGTGTACCCTGCACATACAGTAGATAAAGAAATGAATCATTGGATTTAAGTATGAAATTATATAAAAAGGATAAATAAGTAGAAGAAGTCAAGGCTGAGTTACTAACCACTTATGTTATAAGGAGTATTTGTGTCTTTAAGGAATATTGTCTTGCTGCTAGCAATACGCAGTGTTTCATTAATTACCTTTCCATAATTGAAAAAGATATAACACAAAATAACATGTTAGTCCAAATGAAATAGTGAACATGAAAAAAAGAAATTGTACTCCAGCATTTTTCTTGGTCGATTTTAAAAAGAATGATAATATCTAAATACAGAAACCATCTTGTTAAACTTTTTAATTTATCTTTAATGATAAAATTTTATAGCAATACAAATATTATAATATAGGGTCTATCAAAAATAACCACCCTACCGCGACAAAGGTAGATACGTAAGGTATGCGTTCTATCCTTCCTAGGCCCCATTTGTGAGATTTTTACTAGGTTTGTTGTTGTTGTTGTTGTTGTTGTCACAAATATTATGACATGTTTAAGACGACCACAAGTTTCAAATTTTTTTTTCTCCTTTTTTCTAAAAATTATGCATCAGGTCACACTAAAGGGCAACCCGATGCATTAAGCTTGTGATGCGTGGGTTTAGGGAACTATCGGACCACAAGGGTCTATTGTATGCAACCTTACCCTACATTTTTTCAAAATGCTATTTTCAGAGCTTAAACCCGTAACTATTCTGATCACATAACAATAACTTTACCGGTTACGCCAGCAATCCCCTTCAAACACATGGTGTAATTATTTTAAATTGTGAATTTTGTGCTCCAATCCTAGTAAAGAAGACTAATATCTTACCTTACTAAGATACTTCATATGTCTAATCTCATCAAAATTATGGCCAACATTTGAAGATGATCTTCTCTTGACTATATCCTCTTGTTCCTCCTATAAACACAGAAAATTTTAATTTCGTACTCAATCAAACACAGTAAAATAATCATTAGTTATGATCATACTTACTTTTGCTTTATCCAAGAACTCAGGATGTTTTTCCAAATGCATAATTGCCTTTGTTGCCATTAGAGCAACAGGTTCATAACCACCAAATGAAGCAAAAATTAGCATGTTAATGATCTTCTCGTCACTTAATCCTTTTCCTTCATTATTATCATCGTCTTGAGTGTCTAACATCATATCAATTATGTTGGACTTTAGCATTGCTTTATCCTTTGCAATCATGGCTTTTCTTTCTTCTAATATTTGTTGAAATATCTTAACTAGTTCTCTACGAGCCTGAAATGATAAAATTAGGATTAGCAGAGGATTGAAATCTAAAATTTTACTTCTAGATATTTTACGTGTAAAGATAAAAATCTTTTGAGAGATTTAATTTGAGAAAAGAAATTTTTTAATGGGCCATGGAATCATTTGATCCTAAGACGAGATAGTCACACAATTTTACATTAAATATAGGGGTACCAAACCGAATCGGTACCAAACTGAAAAGGCAAACCAAACATATAAAAAAATCTAATTAGATTTGGTTTGATTTGATTTTTTATTGAGTAAAACAACCTGAACCAAACTGATATATAAATAAATAATTTTTATATATACTTTTAAGACTTTTCATAGAATTTTCTTTAAGAAATATCTAGAAATATTTGTGATTCTCTTATTTGATGTAATATATATCTAGTTAAATATAAAGTGCTCTACTTTTATTAACTTTAAATGTGTTGTATGATCACCTTCTTATCAAGTCTTAGTAAAATAGGTAAATCTCTGTGTTCTTTCATATTCATATGTCTATAACTTTTTCGAATTTGAAGTAATATTTTGATAATTTAAAATTAAAATAGAACATATCATTATATTGGTATCATATTGATTTTTATATTTAATTATCAAATTCATTAACTTTAATTTGAAAGTGTACATCAATAAAACATTATCGTCAGACGACTATAAGAATAACTATTATATGTTACTACAAAAATTCTCCCATAAGATTATATTAATAGATCATATGTTTGTCAATATTTTTAATTTTTACTAAACATGTTCTACTTATAAAAAATATAACAAAGTAAAATTGAAATAATATTTATGTAACAAAAATTGTAAGAAAAAACCCGACAAAACCCAAAAAAAAAATGGCACAATTCAACATATCTTACCTTGATTGCCTTATTGTAAGCAAATCCAGGGATATTAATGGGCAAGCTGTGAGCACCACTCATTAGCAAATTATTCTCCTTGAACACAGCATCAAATAATTCTTTAGCAACTTCACCACCTATAAGAATTCTCATAAAAACCTCAAATGTAGCTTTTCTCATCTCAGTGAGGAACTCAAAGGGTTCTTCCATAGCAGCATATTTCTCGAACCTAATTTTTACAACCTTGTTTATCCAATCAAAATAGTCGGATAATAATCCGTGACTCTTTATCGGAGCTATTGATCGACGAATTCTCTTGTCTTCTTCGATTGAATTTGTTATTCCAGCTAGCTTTGATATATATTCAGGCATACCTCTATCAATATTTTCTTCATCCATCAATATTTTCCTAATTGTTTCTGGCTTTGTAATGATAATGCTTGGCTTTCCAAATATGTGTGCCTTGTACATCCCTCCTGGCCCAAACCTATTCTTTTTTAAAATAAAAATAAAAAAAATAAAATTAAGTCAATTAAACAACCAAGTCAAAACAACAGAAAAACAAAACATCATGAATTGATCAGAGTGTTAGGTACAAATTAAAATTTCCTGAAAAAGATATTTTTTTGAATAATAAGTCATTTTCTGGTAACCAACAAAAAAAAAAAAAGTAAAATTCCACAAATGGAATATAGGAAGGATAGTGTGTATGCAGAATCGTCACAAACCTTACCCCTACTTGAAAAGGTAGAGAGATTGTTTTCGATAGACCGTCGGTTTAAGATATTTTCAAGTAACCAAACATCAAAATACAATTTTTCTTGGAAAATATTTTCAACTAAAAAAGGAAAAAAATGATTTTTTCGCTTATTTATTTCTCCAATAATCCCTTTTAAATATTTTTTAAATATCATAGAGTTTTGGATAGTGACTGAATATATTCTGGAAAATATTTTCCGGAAAAAAACTATCTTCGTACCAGACAAACCCTCGATATTGAATACAAGAATGACAATGAGAAATTTAATTATTACCTAGTAGAAAAGTAGGATAGAAATGAGCCATGATCGCCAGCAACACTGAAGAAAAAAAAGAGTATTTCCAATAAATGGCCAGCCCATTTCACCTGGAGGTATGATATATTTCTTTGAACTAAATTTGATTGAATAATACCATCCATTTGCTCTCTTTAGTACACTATAAAGAGTTAAAATCCCAACTGCCAAAACTGTATAGAAGAAAGCTAAATTGTAGCACTCCATTTTTGGCTAAGTGGAGAACTTAGTGACATTGATTGAATGAATTGGTTTTAATATAGGCTTGATTTATCTCTTCCTCGGCCTAGACCCTATTCGTGAAATTACACTAAATTTATTATTATTATTATTATTATTATTATTATTATTATTATTATTATTGTCTCCTCCTCGGACAAACTAGTTAACAAAAGAGTGTAGCGACACAAGTATGAATTCTTTTTTTGCTTTGGCATACATACTACATTAATATGATATTCCCTCTGGTCCACATTAAGTGACCAATTTGCTTTTGCACGCCCATTAAGAAAATATTAAATTCTATACAAAAATATCTAGTATGACTAAACTACCCTTAATTAAATATTTAATGTGAGAAGTAAGAAAACTTTTTAGGGATATATACATAAGAATAGTTTTATAAAAACAAATTGGATTTTTTATGAATACTTATTTTGGACTAAAATAAAAATACAAATCGATTACATATCGTGAACCGGAAGGAGTACTAAACAATAGGCTATATTTATTTACTCCAAATTTAAACGGTGGGTTGTCTTTATTACACCTTGGACTTGGCAATTCAGTACTCCCTTTTGTTTCTTTTAGTTGTTATGTTTTCCTTTTCGAAAATTACTTTGATGAATTTTCGAAGTTAAATTGAATCAATTTGATTCAATATTTTTATAATTTAGACATTAAATTATATACGAAAATTACTACAAGTTCTTGTTTCATTTATAGTAATAATATGATACTACTAGAAATTAGGTGATTTCCGTCCACAATTTCCGACCAAAATCGGTCGAAAATTAACAATTTCCGACCAAAATCGGTCGAAAATTAACAATTTCCGACCAAATTCCGACCGTTTCTAATTGGGCGGAAAAAAAATGGCCGCAAATGCACGCCGACCGCAATTGGTCGGAAATTTCCGGCCGCAATTGGTCAACAACGATTGGTCGCAAATTTCCGACCAAAATCGGTCTGGAAATTCCATGCGTTGGCTGCCCCTCAAAAAATTCATTTCCGACCGAACTCGGTGGCAAAATATTAAATATTTTATTTTAAATTTTAAATTTCCGTCCGCTTTCGGTCGGAAAATGTTATTATCATTTTATTTTAAATTTTGGTTTTCCGACCGGGTTCGGTCGAAATTCTTACAAAAAAAATAATATTATTTAATTAAATAAATATTTGCAAATTGTTAAGTTATTTAAAATATAAATATAAATTCATAATTTCCGACCGATTTCGGTCGGAAATCTTGGAAAAAACTGGGCTAAAAGTGGCTGCTTTTAGCTACACCACCTGCCATTTAAAACAATATATATCCTATAATAGCAGCTTACACTAATGCCATTCAACCATGAAAACCCAACAAAATAACAACTAATAACCACACCAACAACTACTAAAGTATTCAATAACAAATTAACAATATATAATCATCATTCAAATAACCAATAACATAATATTGACAAGTTCACAACTTTGTTTAACAATACACAACATTCAATGAGTTTTTTTATGTAGCATCATTTCGATCTTCGGTCTCAAGACCTTCATTGTCGTCAGGTGGGGAAGGAGGAGGAGGCCGGGGAATACGGAAAGCACTACAAGCAAGAAGATTGGCCAGCTGACCTTGAAGGAGATCAAATTGTTTGTCCCTCTTTTCTAGCTGACATTGAAAGGTAGCCTTGTTCTCTTCAATCTCTTTTGTCAAATTTGCGATCTTCTCTTGCATAGACGATATAACCGAACTATCAATCGCCTCGCCTTGGGCGGAAGTCCCTATACCTTGCAATCCCGCCCTATAGCGCCGAAACGATTTATCTGAAAGGCCGTATGCTATCCCCTTTTGAGGACCACCGATAGTATCTAACCATATCCTCTCATGTTCTTCGTCTGAAATGGGTGGTCGCTCGCCTTGCTCATTCGGTGGCAAGCTCTGAGTGTACTCCTCCAAATTGAACTTGTAGCGACCCTTTATTTAGAAGATAGAAAATTACTAACTATACAATATTACAAACATATATAGTAGTTATGAAACTTACATGTGTAGTCTCTGCCCGGTCCTCGACCCATTTAGTTGGATCTGTCGGTGCCTTCTTCTTCCGGATGTGAGTCTCCATGAAGAACTCATCATGACTCATCTTCCTCCCCAACTTTTTTTCCTACAAATATAATAAATATGATGATCAGAAGGATGTAAAATCAATAAAGAAAATCAAATGGAAAAGAAGAGCAGTACTTTCTGATCTTAAATTTCCTAATTCATAGTACCCTCATGTGAACTAAAAACAAGATAAATTTGTTCACAAATTCTTGGCCTTTCATAAAATTCTACATTTCATTTTTCTTTAGACCAACTCACCTTATGATATTACATAGAACCAAGTATTACAATCATAATTTCATACCGACATTCTTTAATTTTAAACTGTCAAAGTATTACCGACAAGATAAATTGGCTCGCAAGTATTACCTTAATCTATGTATATGTACACACATACATAAGAATCAACTAAAAACTAATTGACAGAATAAAATCTCTATAAAAGAAAAAATCAAATATATGGCCAAGGAAACAAGCTATTGAATATAATCAATTCATTTGTCTCAACTCTCAACACAACAACAACAACAACACTACCCAGTATAGTCCCACAAGGTGGGGTCTGGGGAGGGTAATATGTAGACAAGCCTTACCCCTACCCAAAAGGGTAGAGAGGCTGTTTCCAATCGACCCTCGGCTTAGAGAAGGAAAGGGATCCCTCCACCTTCACTCAACCCAAAAGATTTATCATCCACCTTATACCACTTCAGTCGCAGCAATAAGGACATAGAGAAGTGAGAACTATCACAAACACATGATTATACATATAAAACAGCATATTGAACTAAAACCATACAGTCAAGTGCTAACTCCCTAATATGTGGAACAGATTAGAATCCTTTATAGTATCTCAGAATATAAACTATTTAGTGCACAAGCAACAACAACTATTTAGTGCACAAGCATGTCAGAAAATTTGAGTTAGTGTTATCTCTCACTATAAATAGGCGTGTCTTGTATTCCATTTTCGTCCAGTCATTAATACGACATACATCTCCTCACTTTTATTTTCTGACATATTTAGACAGCCCTTCGTATGATTCTCAGCTATCAATAACTTCAACCAACGATTATACTGATATTTCAATTTATACTCCCTGGGCAACAAAAGTTCAAGAAAAGCAGGGCCACCCATAACCATCAAGAAATGTACTGACTGTTGGATCACCTTGTAGCTGAGAAGAAGAAGAACAACAACAACATATCCAGTATAATCCCACGTAATGGGGTCTGTTGAGTGTCTCAACTCTCAACAAACTAGAACAAAAATCCAAGACATCATAACTTAATACTCAAGTCCTCTAGAATTATGGACTCCAAACAAGCGACATGAAAGAATTAATAGAAGAAGAATAATAAATTTTTTTTTTGTGACCAATCAATAAAACCACAAATTGATACAAAACGAATGAGATTTCAAGAATCAAAAGTGTGCTTCCAGACATTCAACCACACAAACAACAAATATCAAAGAAGACAGGTAACTATTAATAGGAAGATTTACCTCTTATATTTCATGTCTTATTAATTATTTAAATTTATTTTTAAAAAGTATCACTTTAATATAAATAATACCGTGATATTCCAAAATTCTGGGAGATATATAAATACAATTCGATAAAAATAGATCAAAATATTTTAAGGAATTACAAGATGTCTCCTCGTATCCCCCATGCTCCTTGAACCTATACAGTGTAAGGAGCCACCCTTCTCTGATGCTCGGGCCTTCTTTCCTTGTTCACTCTGCTTCTTGAATGTGTCGGTGGTCCAATACCTCTCTAGATCCACCCATATATCCGGTAGAACCCACGAAGGCCTCTTTTTAGTCCTTCGAGCGGTGCTGAAGGAATCAGAGAGTCTCTTACGCAATTTGTACTCCCAATTTTTACAAATTTCACGGTTATACTGGTCCTCCCAGGAACACTTAACCTGCAAATAAAGTAGCGTTAGATAAAAATATTGTTAATATAACGCTTACATAAATAAGAATTAAATTAAAACCTTAAATTCGTTGAACATCTGTCGCACGAGACCCTCTGGAAAGTCACTCCAAGTTGGATAAGGTTCCAAATACAGCGACCCAAGTATACTACGGATTATCTTTGTAACCATTTTATTAGGAATAAACCTGCAACATTGCAATTACATCAAATAAGAGTAGCTTTTATAATTCGGCAAAAATAAATAAGTAATAAATACATCTTACCCATTTCCCTCAGGCCTGATGATCAACCTATGGTAATGATCATAACGCACATCATACAGATCATCATCCGGATCATTATCTGAAGCATGCGCAGAAGAGGGGGCATCTGGCTCAGTGCTACTATCCCGAACACGAAGTCTAGAAATGCTAGGAGACGAACTATGTGGAGAGGGAGACGAAGTCTCAAATGAAGATGGCTGCGATCCACGTCCCTGCACTGATCTAGAACCCTGCTGCAATCCAGACCCCTGCTGCGATCCGGCCGTCTGAAATATAGATGGATGTGATCCGGCTGGAGATGAAGCAAATGGAGCAGATGACGGGCGTATCACATTGCTCTGTGACTGTTGACTCGATGCACCCATGTAAGTATTGGTAGGATCATTAGGGGGAAGCGGGGTATAGCCCTGTGGCGGAGAATTGTGATAATATTGTTGGAAGGGCGAATTGTGGGTAGTATAATGAGTAGATGGATGTGGTAGAGTAGATCTGTGCCTAGAAGATTGTTGCCGTCCATCAGCAGCAGAGGGATGAAAGTGTGGAGTGGAAGGAAGCGATGGTGCAGCACCATCATCATGATCAGTAGGCCTTTTATCCTTCCTAGACCTTCCTCGACTCCTACCGGCCATCTACATAAATCAAAAAAATATTAGAATTGAGAATATAAATCTACTAGATACAGTTGGCCCGTGTAGCACGCTATTTAATAACATAAATGACTAAGTTAGAGTAGCATCTTTGTTTTATGCTACTATCCCTCTATGAATGTGCATGAACTGCTGTTGGTAGCTTGTTACATACTTTTAGTTTATTTTATGCTAATATCCCTAATGTGCAGGAACTGCTGTTGGTAGCTGGACACATACTTTTAGTTTGCCCTTCACATGTGATACCTCAGAAAGACAATTTTGAAAAGCTGCTGCTTGAAGTTCCAGTTCCTTATTTTGGCAGAGCATACAAAATTTTATGTTACCAAAATCTTCCAACTTTGCACTTTAACATATTAATCAAAGCATTAAGCATATTTGCGAATAAAATATGAACTTGTTTTTATGTACTCTTCCAATTTATATAGTCTACCATAACAATGTGTCTTAGTATAACAAATTGGTGCAATAAATACACAAACAGTAGTCCATCCGCATTTTATAATCTCTTTTAGAGATGCTCTTATTAAATATAGAAATTGGCCTTATTATATATGCTAGTCATCTTCATCGACGTATCCTTCCTCGTCTGAAAATCCTTCCTCTTCACTTATTTCATCCTCATTAGGTGATTCTTCATCCTCATTTTCTATGATTGTTATTTCTTCCATATCAACTTCTTCTAATATGCGTTGAGGATGCTCCAAGTAATTTTCTAACTGATCATCCACCATTTGGTTAACACTTGAGGTATCGTTTTGGTAAGCAACATCTAGTACATTCTCAACTTCCACCCTGCCAACAGGCTTTGTTTTGATTACAACCAACCAATCAACCTTATCCCTCCGCAGTGGATATGGAGCATAGTACACTTGCCTAACTCTTTCTGCAATTATAAAAGGATCATAGCGATTATACTCCCTCTTTTTATTAACCTCAATTATGTTGTACTGCGAGTGTACATTTGTGCCTCTTTTAGGCGTTGGGTCAAACCACTTGCATCGGAAAAGTACGATCTTCTTCTTTGGCCAACCTGTATATGACAATTCTAAAATCTCTTTGATCACACCATAATAATCATTTTCCTCATCCTGGCTAGCTTCACTGCCTTTGACGCATACCCCACTATTATTGCTTTTTTTATACTTGGAGCATTCCTCGGTGTGAAATTTGAAACCATTCACACAATACTTAGACATAGTCGTAACTGTAGGTGCAGGTCCCCAAGATATGTCTTGCAAAAATTTATTAACACCGTTGTTTGGATTATTGACCTACATGTAGCGTTAAATAAATCACAAGTGAGCAAGTATATTCATAAAATATGTGTAATCACATGTGAGAAAGTATGTAAGATGCCCTTACACATTCTTTAAACCATGCCCCAAATGTTGAGTATACAGCACCATGACCAAATTGACTCACGAAGTCACTGAGCGACATATTAAAAAAAATTATTAGTTGCATCAACCATATTAAATTGTAGCCCATGTAAATTAATCTTACTTCAACACTTACTTAAGAAAGGGTTGAACTTCCGGACAATTTAGCAACACATGATTTGAAGCTGATTTGTACTCCATACTAGTTAGGCCCCTTTCTGTTCGGTCTTTAGAACTTCGGCCTGGTTGATTGAATATGGATATTGGTGGATATAATGGATCAATCTCAATCACTACATTGTGCCGATTGGGCCTATTTCTAGCACATGGCACATGACTGTCAAAGTAATAAGAACAAAAATGGGCAGTTTCCTTTACAAGATAGACTTCACATATGGATCCTTCAATCCTATTCCTTTGTTTGACAAATCGTTTACACTTGCCAATAGTCCTGCACATTATCGTATTAGACGATAACGTTAAACAAATTTACAACAATAAATCAAGGTTTGATCATTACCTCTCGAATGGATACATCCATCTGCATTGGACCGGGCCTCCAAGTCGCGCCTCATGTACAAGGTGAATTGGAAGGTGTTCCATCACATCGAAGAAACCACATGGAAAAATCCTCTCCAACTTATTAGTGATTACAGGAATGTTTTGATCCATTTGAAATAGGTTTTCTTCCCTTAATGTGGTAGAACATAAATCTTTAAAGAACAAACTTATCTCTGTGATAGGTTTCCATATATTTTCAGGCAATCCACAAAATGCAATAGGGATTAAGGTTTCCATGAATATATGACAGTCATGACTTTTCATATGAGTCAGCTTTCCCTCAACCATATTGGCACGTTTTTCCATGTTCGATGCGTATCCCTCGGGCATCTTTAGGTTTGTAACCCACTCACAAATCTGTTGTTCCAAGGTGAATGTGTAGCTGGCCTTGGGCTTGAGCACCTTACAATTGTTCACATACTGCAAATGTAATTCAGGTCGCCTGCAATATTCCTGTAAGTCCAATCTAGCCTTCGCGTTATCTTTTGTCTTATTCTTATCATCCATCACGGTGTTGAACAAATTGTCAAAATAGTTCTTCTCAATATGCATGACATCAAGATTATGTCGGAGAAGATTATCCTTCCAATATGGCAACTCCCAAAATATGCTCTGTTTTGTCCAGTTATGAGTAACACCATATCCAGGATATCTAGAAGGTGGGGCCTCGGTAACTTTAGTGAAGTTTTGAACCCTCTCCCATATTTCCTCACCGGAATAAATTGGAGGTGGATTATTATGTTCAACTGTATTCTTTTTGAATGCGTTCTTCATCCTTCTGAACTCATGATCAACCGGCAAGAACTGACGATGACAATCAAACCATGACTGCTTTCGGCCGTTTTTTAAAGTGAACGCTTTACCATTTTCCATGCAGTAAGGACATGCTAACTTTCCGGCAGTCATCCACCCAGACAACATTTCATACGCAGGAAAATCATTAATTGTCCACATTAAGTTAGCACGCAAGTTGAAATTTTGCTTGGTTGATATATCATATGTCTCAACTCCATCATACCACAACTGTTTAAGCTCATCAATCAAAGGTTGCAAATATACATCAATCAAACTCTTTGGATTGCGGGGACCGGGAATAACACAATTTAAAAATATATATGGACTAGTCATACACATTTCAGGCGGAAGATTATACGGAGTAATAAAGACTGGCCAACATGAATATGGTGTTGCCGAAACTGAAAATGGCGTGAAACCATCATCACACAAACCCAATCGAACATTTCTCGGTTCACTAGCATAATTTGGATGCGTCCTATCAAAATGCTTCCAAGCTTCCCCATCTGAAGGATGACACAAAACACCGGGCGGCCTTCTATTTTCATAGTGCCATCTCATATGAGGAGCGGAACTCATAAATGCGTACAACCTCTTTACTCTAGGAATAAGTGGTAAGTAATGCATCGACTTCACAGCAGCCTTCTTTCCGCTGGAAAGCCGCTTAAAACGAGGTTTTTCACAAAATTTACAACTTTCTAAATTTGCATCACCCTTATAATACAACATGCAACCATCTTCACAACAATCAATTCTCATAGACGAGAGTCCTAATTTAGAAACCAATTTTTTAGCCTTATAGAAATCTTCAGGTATGTTGAAATCTGGGTCAACTAGTTCCCTCATAAGGCCAATGAATGAATCCATTCCTGCTTGAGAAATATTGGTATCGGATTTGATACTTAATAATCTAACCGCAACAGACAACTGAGAGTGCATACTCCCTTTTTTTAGTGGACGACTAGCAGCTTCTAATTGTTCATAAAAATATTTTGCTTCTTCATTAGGAGGTTGTTCAACACTTTCGTTGGTTTCAAAATCAAAGTGCATCCCTAGAGCATCTGCAACCATTTCATGGTATCTCGGATGTTGAACGTTATTCCCCCCCAACCTACTACTTTCACCAACAACTACATTATGAAATACACCATCAATACCATCAATCTCTCCATGACTAGTCCACACAAAATAATTATCCATAAACCCTCTTCGATAAAGATGAGTCTTAACATCTGCCGGTTCAAAATAATGCAAACACTTACACCTTTCACAAGGACACCTAATTAACCGTCCAATCCGAAATGGTTCAAGTGACATTGCATGTATAATAAATTCCTCAACCCCTTTTATAAATTCCTCCCTCAAAAAACGACGATTAGGATAATTTCTATTATACATCCAACTACGATATTCCATCTACATAAAGAAAGAATAAATTATACATGTTATATTTATCATAATTCAAATGGTGCAGACAAACACTTTATTTCAACAAAACAATGATAGTTGACACTTGAAAGCAATACAACTTGTATGAGAACGGCACAATTAAGCAAATACAAGCACAACAGAGAAAGAAAAAAGTAAAGCATGATCAATTTAAATCTGTCAACTCAGAATCAATATAGTATGAAAATCTTGACCTTTCAATTTAAAGATATTGATTTCTCTATAGACTTTTTTCAAATTAATTTCTTTTAAGAACCATTAACTGTTCTAGTTCAATTCTCCCTCTAATAATTAGCTGATGATTTGTTACAGGCTTCAGATGGTATCACTTATTTTAAGACAAAATTATAGCTTCATACTTGATAACTTTTCATTTCCTGTTTCTGTATCTCTGATTTTGTGAAATTTTCTCTCGCCTCTCGTGCTGCAGGATTCTATTGTTTCTGGGATAGAGGAGAAGATAGCAACTTGGACTTGTCTACCAAAAGGTATGAGTTCCACTGAATGATAAATTCTATGTTAACCTTATCTGAACTCATCAATAGTTAGTTGCAAAGTGAAGATTCTCTTTAGTCCACACCTATTAACCTTGTCATGTACTGAATTTACTAACTTCAGGAAAATGTTTGTAGCGGACTGAACATCAATTGAAAACCCCTCCTTTTATACTGTATAATTTGACAGAACCTACTGTGACAGGTTTTGCAAATGTTGAGTTTGACTAAGCTTCAAGACTGTTAATAGCATAATGTGGTTAACATCAAAGAATGCAACCTACTAGAATAAAGGAAACAGATTTAGTTTAAAAACTTATCCATTCTGTTCACTATTCACTGTTTCATAATGCATCTATTCTTATTCAGAAAACCTATTATAAGTTCATGATTTTGAACTTTTGATGATTGTACTTCTTGTATGCTTTCTGCTATATTAAAAGTTGTTAACTTTTTAACTACACATTCTCTAAGGCACCATTGCCTTTCCTTAATCTGAATTTCAACTTATTTTGGCATTCGTGATTATTAGCAATATCTTATGGTTTTAAGAAACTTTATGTTATAGATAGTGATGCTTGTGTGACATTATTTTGAGTGATATCAATTATTGGCATACCTAATTAGTCCCTCAAGTAGGGAGGGCAAGGTAGAGTTCAACCTAAAGACTAGTCAGGTGGAAAATTTGTGTAATTTATAGAGGTGAACTCAATATGCAGTTTTACGGACAAAACTAAAAGTAGTTCCACATATCTTAACAGCGTTAGGAAGAAAAAGATTAATTCGGCAAAAAATTAAATTATAATTATTCTTGTTATTAAAGAAAAAGAAAAAACATAATTCAAAAGGAAAGCGATAAAGACGTAATTAAACTAATTAAACTAAAAAGGGAGGACAATTGCAGAAATTCGCAATAGGCAAGGACACACCTTCACGAGCCGACCTGCAGCGAACCTAAACCCAAGCAAGGAGATGCGCTTTTAGTTCTGTACTTGGTTCCAACTCCTATACTGATTATTAACTGGTACGTTGTTCAAATGGCAGTACTGCAAGATCACAAAACTATATGTCAGCATCCATTGAAACAGTACATTGGACCACAATAATCTAAGAAACAATAACTCAACACTAGAATATTTAAATGGTTGAATAACCAAGCATTAAGAATGTCGAACCAAAACCTATTTAGTAACTTCACCAAATATTTCAATGGTACTCAAACCAGAATCGCTTCTTTAAGAATGTATTTCCTTGTATAATTATCAAATCTAGAACTTAACACTCCGATTGAACAAAGTATAAAATATCAACATGGAACATCGATAACTTAAACAAAATTTAGTGGCTCATATTATATTTAAATCACATATAGATTATCAAAATGAGAAAGAGGGATGACATAGACCTTAACAATGAGGATTCAACCAAGGAGCAACGAAACCCAACAGAAAACCAGTCGGACCGGCGAATTCGAACGGAACCTCGAACTGCAATCCGCTTCAACAGACCTCTCTTTCTCAATTCGAAAGAAAGAGAGCGTCTGGTGCGGCTGGAAAGGGAAAAGAGTAAAAAGTTAATTAGGGCTTTTAATTTGCTGATGAAAACGAAAATCTTGTACTTGTTTACCTAATGTAATTGTCAATTATATATAACTTTACCTAATTACAATCCCACTTTGAATTGATAACTTGAATTATGTCCACTTAGAATTTGGATAAAAAAATTGGATTGATTTCATTCCTATTCAAATTAGTATAATTACTTTACAAACATATTTTAGCCATGTAATTCTTTTACTTTTAGGATATACTTCTTAAAAATTTTAATTACTAATTTAATTTGAATATTTATTATATTATGCTGTTACTAAATTAATTTGAGAAGGTATTATATTTTCCAAATCCATTTAAAAAAAAGGAGAGTATATATTTATTATAAAAGCACGAATAAAATGCTTATAGACCATAATATCCCTATAATATTAAACACAAGAAGCCATAGGGAAAGGACATAACTATAATAACCTATTTTTTTTGTACTACAATACTTTCTATTTCTATTTTTTAAATAATTAAGATTTTAATTTTAATAAAATTTGTCTATTAAATTCTTTCTTATTCAAAATATGGAGGAATCCAATTTCATAAGAATCCTCATATTGGTAATACATTGTCCAACACAAGAAAAAAAGGTAATATTAAATAAACTGCATAAAATATTGAAATTGAGAAACGAATATCCTCATGTAATATATTTTTATATTATATTTAAATTTTGAACTGCTTTCCTACTCAAATATTATTATTTTGTTATTAAATTTTCATATAACATTGAAAAATATACCAAACTATTAAAAAGCAACTAAGAAAATATTTACAAATATAAATGTGTGAGAAAGAGAAAGAAAAATATTTGTAAAAGTCAATACCCCTAACAATTTGTAAATATAAAGATCTAAAAGTAAAAGATCATATCGATCTTTTTACTCTTTGAGAATAAAGTTTATAGTGGATAAAATTATAGTTACAATTAAATATTTAAGGCATGAGATGAACTAATATTAAGAAATTAAATAAACATAAGATAAATTATCCTTTATGTTAAGACCAAATAACTAAATCTTTTAATTAATTATTTATCAAGAAATTACAGTTCAATTATTTTTAAATTTATTATATGAGTAAAATTATTTTTCAAGTTAAAACAAAAAATCTTAGAGCAGATAAATTTATCCCATAAAAGAGATTTAGAGATTAAAAAAATTTAGAACATAAAGTAAAAAAGGTTTATATAGTACTAAGAACCAAACGACCATACAATGTCGCACAATCAAAGATGATACAAATCAATATGTTTTTACGCATGTGTTTGTCCTTAAATTCAATATTTGTCTCTCGAAACTAAGGAAATATTCCTTTTTATTTGTGTGGAAATAATTTCAATATGTTTATGTTTTGAAATTATAATAAGTAAAGCTCAAGGACAAATAAATATTGGACTATATTTTTCTTAATATATTTTCTTGTACGAACGACTATATATTGTACTTTCAAGAGGGATATCAATACCGACAACAAGAATTATGATTGTGCCAGAGCAAACAAAGCATTAGAAGGAAACATACATAAAAAAAAATTATCTACAAAGAAATATCTGATAAGACACTACCACATTTAATTACTTTTAAACTATAATGCAAATTATCTAACTAACATGAATAAATTGATTTTTATGTGAGTTTTGATGATATATTTTCATTTTAGATCTATGTATTAGGCTACATAATATGAGTAATATTTTTCCTTATTTGGATGATTAAAATTTCTCATATTAATTAAATGTCGTTGTTGCTTCATATAACAAATGTTAAATCACCGCGTGCCATTATTAATTTGCAACGCAAGTTCATATACATACATATATATATATATATATATATATATATATATATATATATATACACAAATTTTATAAATTTAGAATAAATCATCGGCCAATCCACTTATACTTAGTGTAATATCAATCTATAAGCTAATTAAAATTAATATATTTACTAATTACTATAAGCGACACAAAAAAGTCGGTTGGTAGTGTTGCGTCGGTAAACAACTATTTTCTAGTAGTGTGTATAGTATATATGTGTAGTATATATAGTATAGTCTAATATAGTACTATATGTGTGTAGTCTAATATATATATATATATATATATATATATATAGCTTATATAATTATCAATGTATAGCTAGGCTAATGAACCGCTAGCGCTACTTCAGAATAACACTAACATTACTTAATGATACCACTAATAAACCTTCACTTACTTTAATTATCAATCTAAAGATAAACAATCACAAACATTTCTCATAAATATCATTAATACACTTCCATCTAGTGTATAATTATTAATGTATCGGTTAATCAACCACTAACGTTACTTATATAAGGATACCACTAGTTCATTGATTGTTAATTGCTTAAGGATACCATTAACTACGTACAGTAATTATCAATTTAAGATGTATGTATATATATATATATATATATATATATATATATATATATATATATATATATATATATATATATATATATATATACACACATAAACACACACGTAATATGCTATATACTATACATTTAGGTAGTGTGATTACGAATTTCGAATAAATCATCGGCAAATCCACTTATGCTTAATGTAATTATCAATTTATACAAGTTAATTGTCACTAATACACTTCTACGCAGTATAATTATATATATACGTCATATTGTTTATTTAAAACCTCTTTTTTATTTACACACATATTATATTTCGGTTGGTTAATTTTAATAAATAATTATTTTTGTAGATTATGTACAATGTTCCGACCAAATTCGGTCGGAAATATTGAGTTATAATTATTTTATTTTTTAACTTGTGCGGGTAATTTATTAATTATTTAATAAACTAGTTTCTGACCGAAATCGGTCGGAAACTTGAAAATATTTTAATAAATACTTTTTTAACAAAATATTTCACAACTTTCTGACCGAATATGGTCGGAAATACTGAATTATAATTATTTTTATATTTTTACTTGCGCGGGTAACCAAAAAATTTTGCCGCCAATTTTGAAATTACAGTTTCCGACCAAATTCGGTCGGAAGTTTCAAAATATTTTAATAAATAATTATTTTTAATCTATATACCAAATATTTGACAAATATTCCGACCGCAATCGGTCGAAATGTTTTTTTCCACTCTTGCTAGTCACTTCCGCTAACTTTTGCGACCAGGTACTGTATTTTTCGACCGTTGTCGGTCGGAAATATTTCCGACCAATTTCGGTCTGACATCTTTGGACGGTAATCAGCTGATTTATAATAACTATATTTTTAAGATATTGGTCAAAGTTCATAATTAAATCTTGAACAATTAAATATGAGACAAGGGAGTACCTTTCACCCTTAATTAAACGATGCCATTTAATTTGAAAAATTAAGGCACAAAAGACTCCACCAAATTTATTAATGTGGGAGTTTTAATGCACCTAGCTTTCTCTGTCCTCTTTAACAGATACGCTTTTGACATAATTTGCATAACTATTGCGCTTATCGTATGATATTATTTGATTCTTGATATTTAAATTATATGAATTTTATTTAATAATTTAAAATATATTTTTATATTGATATGACAGAATTACAATGAACAGTACTTTGTATACAGTTTTAAAATATTTACATTTTAAATTATTGAATTAATCTAATTCAATTTGATTTCGAAAGTAATAAAATTAACTTTTGACAAGTGAAACTTATCACACAAATTGAGACCAATGGAGTAATAAATGACAAGCTATAATAAAACAAAGGAGAAGATGCGTCCGAATGCATGGCTTGCTTCTTGTTGCATGCTGATAACTTAAGAGGAAACTTGGCTTCTGAAAACTGAACATAGATGGTACGTGTAATAAACTTGCATGCATGCAACCACTAGTCAAAACTGCAATTACCTTACTATTTTTATTTTGATAATACATAAAAATGTAGCTCCGTGCACAAAGTATCGCACATTCATACAGATTCTACGGTTCAAACCAATGACTATAATTCACACGAATATAACTTTATCGTTGCTCCAAAACTCTATTTCAAGTAATTTTATAACATATACTAAATGATAACCACCATGTAGGCAAAGGCGGATGTAGTGTACTTTCTACGGGTTCAACTGAATTCATAATTTTTGAGGTGGAATAAAAATTTATATGTAAAAATTTATTAAAATTATAAAAATAATAAATATGAACCCATAACTTTAAAAATATAATAAGCTTGAACCCATAAAATTTAAATTCTGCCAAGAAGGTGATAACTTTCTACCGTTACAATTTTCGGGAAGAGACATGAGAGGACTAAGCTTTGTCGTCTTTCATTTCCCAAACGGTCTTCTTCATTTAGTTAGTTTTGGTAAGATCAGTTTTGGAAATTATCTCATTATATAAATAGGGTACGTTACAATTTCAGGAAAGAGACAATAGAGGGCTAAAGTCTTCGCATCTTTCATTTCCTATTTCCTATTTCCTATGAAACATTTTTAATGTTTACATTATTAATCATTCGAAATCCAATATCAAGTAATCATTTATACTGATATTTTAGTACTTTAATATTACACAAGAGGGGTAATTTGCGTGTGTTCAAATTTTTGCGTGCACAGATTATAAAAGAATATATAGTTCTTTTATCTGTTCCTTATACTACTGTTGTGGAATAATAAATATAGAAAATAAAGAATACAAGAATTTTTACGTGAAAAATACCCGGCTCAAAAGGTAAAAAAACCACAACCTACTAGGATATTCTCCAAATGCTTCACTACAACTCTAAGCCAACAACAAAGTTTACAAACTCTTGCAAACCTAAGGATTAACACTAATCTCATTGTGGCAACCAGCCTCTAAATGTTGCGACAACTTAAGGTTAAAATACTCAAAGTACCTATTACAATTGCATCTAGATAAAGCTGAAAGGTACAATATGAAAACACCTACTATAATTGAACTAGAATAAAAGACAGACACTTGGAACTGGTTCTTCTATCTGATTCATGTAGCTTCAGGTACAGACACTTGAATCACACAAGAATTGCTTGCAAAATGCCTTGCTAGTTTGCTTTCAACTCACGTTTAACTTCTGCTTTTGTGCATACCTATAAAGTGAGAAATCCTGCGATTTATAAAGTTAGTAGAATAGAAAATAACTAGAGTCCTAATGCTACCCTTCCTTGGTGGAAGATTTCTAGTTAACTTCAACCTCTAACTCCTTCCTTATCTTGGATAGTATTCTCTTTGAGTAAGGAGTCCTTCTCCTTATCTATTATGCTCAGAAGATATCATATATATCAAGTTAAGATTATCTCCTTCACGTGCATCCCTTATGCTTGAATCTACCCATGTTTGTGTACACAGTGGATGGACCTGGTTCATGCCTTAGCTTCTTTTATAAATCTTCAAAATAAAATTCACTTGGACCAACAAGTTCCCCATTCTTGATAATGACAAACCCTGTGCTTTTCATAAGCTTAGTCCTTGTTTCAACTTAGCTCAACATCAACACAATATTAAAATATTTTACCTATCTACCTTTTTATCACTTATCATCAAGGACCATGTTTATTAGGTTATAAACATCACTGTTCAAGAACAACTTTTTTTTTCCTTTTGGCATCATCAAAAAGTTGCATAAATAAGTAAGATAAATAGATTTTAAAAATTTCTCATGGTCACTAGGGCTACTTCAAATGCAATCATGGATTAATCATCATATATCAACCTAAGGATATTAGCCATCTAAGAAATATAAATAAATAGTTAGAGCAAATATTTCATTGATAATTGATACGATCCTGCCACAAAGTATAAGGAGAAATAAAAACATTGAATCATGAGCAAATGAAACAAAAAATTTCGTGTTGGGTCACTAGTTGATCTACACTAGTCTAGGAGGCTTAAGGCTGAGAAGGACGAGGTTCTTGATTTTTTTCTTGGAACAATTTCAACACATCTTGAAGAATGCCATCCTTTTTCTCCTTTTCTTTTGCCAGCTCAACTTTAAGAGCATCTCTCTCAATCTCCACCTCTGCTAACCTATTCTTCAGCCTATCAATCTCAGCATCCTTAGCCCCACTTTCTTACACCAAGGCTTGCACTTTGCTATTCACTCGTACCTTTTGGATGAACCAGGTTCTTTGGGAGTGGTTTGGATATCATAGTCACAAGCAGTTAGAGTGTTTGCCCCAAAATAATCCCTGCGTGTACCAACTTCCTATTTCTTATTGGTACCTTGAAGTGTGCAAGTGCAGTCATGATAATAAAGCCATAGGGTATGTCATGAGTCTTGGTGCCATTTATAATCCTATCAAGAAGTTAGATTATGAACCAAGAAAATTAATTTGCCTTCCCACTGTCCAAACATTTCATAAGGATCAAGTCCATGAATGTGGCAATGTGCCTCATTTCCTACCTTGGCAGCACACATTTGTTTACAAATTTGAATAGAACTTTGTGGGGTGGCTTCATCTCACTCATGTAGACATCCTTGGGCTCAAGTTCCTCTTCATTGTCTCTGGATTTTCTGGTAATGGCAAGGTCAGTAGGGAGATTCTCTAGGCTTGGCCATTTGAGCTTCGTACAGTCACTGTACCCCTTCAGCAGGTACACCCAAGATCTCTCCCAGCTCCTTTGCATCTAAACTTTCACTCATTTCACCAAACTGGTGACCATTCCATATTTTATTTCACAATTGTCCAAAAACTCTATAATTTCATTCCTGGCCAGTAGGCCATCCATCTGAAGGACCATATCCTTCCATCCTTGCAATTTTAACTTATCCAAAAGCAACAACATTCCTTCCTCCTCCAAGTCCTAGTGGAGTCTGACTTTTAAGATTGTTTTCTTTTCGAATTTGACCATATTGTTTTTCTCAGCATCAATATCATCTTCTTCTTGCTCTCCACTCCATTTTTCTTCATCCATTATTTTTACTTTTCTTGATTTCACAGCAGACTTAGTTCTTTTAGCCAACATTGATGCTTTAGCGGACTTTAACTCTGAAATAGACTTCTTAGTGGAAGTCTTGGCTTTCTTGGCTTTAGGAATCAGAACCTCCACTTCCTATATCTCATCTTCATCTCGAAAGACGAGGTCTATCTCATCAATGTAAATAGCCTCAACAGGCTCACCCATCTTCTTCTTTCCCTTAGCAACCATTTTTTCTACTTTCTTCTAAGGCTTTCTCCAATTTTGCCTCATTCTACTTCTTCTTCTTCTTGTGGCTCTTCCTCTTGTGGGAGGAATTGCAACAGTGACAGAAGGGGCAACTTTTATTTTCTTGTTTTCCCTAGTAGTGCATGGGTTGTAGCCTTTGAACTTCCTTTCTTCTTTAGATTATAACTCTCAGTCACTCTTTTTAGTAGGTCTCCGAGGGTTTCCTATTTAGATGGAACAGATTTATCTGCGTTTTTCCAAGTTGAACCAACCCTTCAGCAGCTTGACTAGACCCACTTCCCCTTTTTTCCCTCACATTCTCCTCTATTCCAGCAGATTCCTCTCCCCAAATAACCATTGCGCCTGTTTCTTTGGTTATACTAACAGGAGCGGGTGAAGAATCAACCACTCCTTTTCTTTTCTCTTTTCATTTTTACTACCAATCTTTCTGGACTTAGTAGTTTCAACACATGATATAGACCCTATCAGCACAAACCTCTTATCCAAATTTGTAGCAACCTTAGAGATAGTTTCTGGAGTAATTTTAGGGCAAAAATATTACCTGTTCAGTCTCTGAAGAATCGGTTTCTTCCCCCTCAATAGCAGATTTGAATGATTCATTAGATATTTGGGGTTCTTCTTCCCTACTCACTTGCGAGCCATCATCTTTACTCTTTTCTTGGAAGTTGGAGTGGTTGAAGGGTGATAAATGGTGTCGGTGTGGTTTTCTTTGGTAGGGATGAAAGATTTTTAGAAGGGTTTGCCATTATATTGTTGAGTTTGGAAGCTTTAGAAACGAATTTATGTGAGAGTAGAGGAGGAGAGAAGTTTGAGAGAATTTGGATGGCTCCTAATCAATAAAGTGGAGGAATTTACTTGAGTAACAACATCGTTTGAAGAAGTCTAATCAAACTGTAAGTCAATTTGAAAAGACATTCAAGACTATCCCTAGAATCTAGGCACTTAATGTGGTTAGGGCTCGTTTGAAGGAAACTGGTTCATTTGTAATGGATAATTCCAAAAAGGATTTAGGATTAGATGGGATCCTACTTTTAATTATGATCCAAATAAAGTTGTTTCCAGTTATGCAGAGTGTAAAAAACATACCGAGTAATCTTGATGAACCAGTTTCTTCAGTGAGAATTCTCTTGTCTAAGTCTAAATGCTCCAAGAAAATGGAGATAATATCATTAAAAATTAATGAGTCATTTTAACACATGGCACACGAGTATACTATTGAAAGTATGAGACTGAGCAATACCTAATCTAAATATGTACAAAAATTACAGATTTTCTACAATTTTTTTTTCATTTCATTTTTTTTATTGTGAAATTTTGAAATGGTCCTTTTAGGCGATCTTAATCATCCCTAATTCTAAACTTTTCCTTTCAAAGTGACCTCTACTTAGAGCTTTTGTGAAGATATCAACTATTTGCTTGTCAGTAGCACAAAATTCCATGATGATCAAACCCTTTTCTTAGTTGTTCCTCAAAAAGTGATGCCTAACATCTATGTGCTTAGTTCTCATATGATGAACGGGGTTCTTGGTCATCTAGTTGCACTAATGTTATCACAAAATATGGCGATACAACCAATATCAATTCCAAAGTCCATTAATTACTGTTTGATGCATCATAATTGAGTACAACATGAAGCAGCAACAACATACTTAGCTTCATTAGTAGATAAGGCCACAAAATTTTGCTTTTTGGTGGCCGAAGACACAAGACATGATCCAAGAAAGTGTGTCATCCCTGAAGTGCTCTTTCTATCCACAAGAAAACCTGCATAATCAGCTTCAATATATTCCACTAGATTAAAATTACTACCTTTTAGATACCATAGACACACATTAGTGGTGCCTTTTAGGTATCTCAAAATCCTCTTGACAGCAGTAAAGTGAGACTCTTTTGGATTCGCCTGAAATCTTGCACAAAAGCCTGCACTGAAAATAACGCCAGGTCTGCTAGCAGTGAGTTATAACAAAGAGCCAATCATTTTCCTATACAACTTCTGATCAACAGATGAACCAAGTTCATCTATATCTAATTTTGTTGTTGTTGCAATACGAGTGTCAATTTTTTTAGATGTTCCTTTCCAATTTGTTGTTCAGGTATGTGTTCATAGACATGTTTCCTCGAGGTTTGAGGATCAGTTCCTCTTTGTTCAGTTCTTTTTGTCAGGTTGCCTTGGGTAAAAGGACCTTTTCTATCACTTGTTCCTTCCTCTGGTGCTGCTTTACTCTAGGCTGTGGATTCATTTGATTTTCTTACTGGCCCAATTGCTTCATCACTATGCTCCTGCCTCTATAAAAGAATGTTAGTTTCATCAAAAACCACATATACACTTTCTTCTACATATATAATTCTTTTGTTATAAATCTTATAAGCTTTACTATGTGAAGAATATTCCAAGAATACTCCCTCATCACTTTTGGGATCAAACTTACTTTTTTACCATTGTTGTGCACAAAACACTTGCATCCAAATGCCCTAAGATGAGATATACTTAGATTTCTTCCTTTAAGTAACTCATAGGGGGTCTTCTCAACAAAAGGTCTGATCATGCATCTATTTATGATGTAACATACAATGTTCACAACTTTCAGAAACTATTGGGCAGTTTACTAGAAATAAGCATAGTCCTAGCCATTTCTTCAAGTGTCATATTATTTCTTTCAACTGCTCCATTTTGTTGTGGAGTCCTGGGATCAGAGAAATTATGATCTATGCCATGCTCATTACAAAATTCAGCAAATTTTGCATTCTCAAATTCAGTGCCATGATCAGATCTAATTGATGCAAGTTGATTACCTAGTTGTTTCTGAGTTTTTCAAACAAAAGAAGTAAACATGTCAAATGCTTCTTCTTTAGATGTTACAAAATTGTCCAGGTAAACCTACGTTAATCATCAATAAGCATCATCACATATCTTTTTGTCGCACTTCAAACCTATTTGGCCTTAAGTGCATCTGAAGTACAAATTCTCACTTCAGACCTATTTGGCCTTAAGTGTATGAAAATATTTGTTGCATTTCAGAACTATTTGTCTTTAAGTGAATTGAGCTTTTATTATTAACGGCTTGGGGGCGGATTACTCAATTTTCTTATAGGGTAAATCGTTAACCTTTTAAGAATTTTTACATTTACACTTTTACCACTATGTATATAAAGTACTATTGAAAACCTAAATGACTAAATACTTAATTTCTATTCTCTAATTCTCAATTGTCTGCATCCACGAGAGGCAGAAAAGTCTCCAGTCTCGTCTCTCTCTTGAACTGAGAAATGAGAAGTCGAAAAATCTAAATCTCAATGATTAATACGTGTATGTTTGTATGAGTAGTCTTGATGGTACTAAATTTTCTGTTAATATGTTCATGACAGTATGAGTAGTCTTGAAGAATCTTCAATTAAAAAATACCGTTTGGTTAGATGTTAGACGGTATTAAAAATTTGGTATTGATTGAATGATTTTTTTAAAAAAATTCTATTTGGTTTAGCTAATAAGCTGCCCGATAACCGCCTGATAATTGTTAATCCGATATCAATCCGCCCGTTGTCTTATTGGATAGCTAGCGGATTGCTACATTTATAATCTGATAAACGTTAAGTCGAACCGTTAAGCATAACTATGCGCCGATAAGCACCCCGAGTTTCACTTTAGACTTATTTGGCCTTAAGTGCATCTTAAGCATAATTTTTATACTTTAGGCTTAATTGCCCTTAAGTGCATTGCATTTCAAACTATTTTTTTTTCAACTTCAGGTCTGAAGTTGATCCTAATGTAGATATGCTTGTAAATTTTTGTACAAAGTGGGTATAACTTCAATTGCGATCAAAAAATTAGGTATAGATGCAAATCTCCTATTTAAAGAGGATAGTAAATATGCAGACTTTACCCCTACATTATGCAGGTTGGGAGATTATTTGAAGTAGACCCTTGGCTTATGCAAACAAAATCATAGCGATAAAGAGAATGAAATATAGTAGAGAAACAGTCATGGATCGATGTAACAATAACGAGATAGTAACAAACAATAGCAAAAGCAGTTTCAGATAGTAACAAACCATAGCTAAAGCAGTTTCAGGTAATAACAGAAATCAAAGAATAAGAATAATAAGGGCTATAATAAAACTATCAGTATGGAAGAGAAGTACTTTTTATAACTTACTAAATTCCTATCTTAATCTTCGATTTCCACAACAACAACAACAACTACCCAGTATAGTCCCACAGGGTGGGGTCTGGGGAGGGTAATATGTACGCAGGCCTTATCCATACTCGATAGAGCAGGGAGGCTGTTTCCAATAGGGAGAAAGCAAAAACAAAAACAAAAAATTATAATGATAGCCAAAGTCTGAAAATCGAAAAATTATAATTATCGAAAAATTATAATTATCGAAAGGTTGATCGATTTCCACAACCTTCGATCAAATTATTAAACTATTTTTATATTTAACAATTAGTTGTTGAAACTTGAATATAGATTGTGATATCAATATGAGTTTAACTTATATACATTAGGCATAGGTCATTCAAAAGATATTATAATTACTTGTTACAATAGATGAATACAATATAATAAATGTAAAAAATCTTTATGTTGTTTGTGAATATAAGTTAAACTCATAGATGGATCCTCACAACTTTTTCTTATATATGTATCTTTACCTTCTTTGGACATATCGATTGTCAACCTTTCTATCTCTCCTTCTTTATTTCTTTGCCTTTATCTTTCTCTTTTTTTTTTTCTCCTCAACTTTCTCCAGACTTTGGCTAAAATAAATCTTAGTTTGAAAAAAAGGAAGAGAGAAGAGGCAGATGTAGTTTCTTTGTATATAGTTATAATTTCCAAGAAATCCTGGAGGAATGGCCAAGATTGCTAATGGGTAAAATTCTTCAATCACTTTAATGTGTTAAAATTAATCTTGTGGTTTTACGATAAGATTTAGTCATCTTATTATTGTAGTAAAGAAAGTTCAGTTACTTCAGCGAAAAAAAATACGGTATATTTTATGACTTTATTGTTATAATGAGTAACCAAAATGTATTTACATTTGCAGATTTGGAGGACATGATATGTTAGCACCCTTCACTGCTGGGTGGCAGAGTGATATGGGGCCTTTAATTATAGAAAAATCAGAGGTTAGATTTGTGTCTTTCTTTTGGTTATTTACTTGAGAAAATTTTTGTGTTTATTTAACAATATTTGTGTAATTTGGCATAGGGTTCCTATGTTTATGACATAAATGGGAAGAAGTACCTTGATACTTTATCTGGTTTGTGGTGCAATCCCTTAGGTATGTTGCAATCTTTTTATTTATTTAATTATATTTTTAGTATGTCCTTGACGTATAATTTGTTTTTTTTTCATTAATCATGCACGTGAGAATTCTTTTTGATAATGGATGACGGTGAAATCTTAAACCAGCTTTGATACCACATTGAAATGTGTAATGTTCATCTTATTTAAAAGTTTAAGCGGTTAGAGAGAGTATATTTATTTACTTAATTATTGTAGGGGGAAATGAACCTCGTCTTGTTGAAGCTGCAACTAAACAACTCAATACATTGCCATTTTACCATTCATTTTGGAATCGTACCACAAAACCTTCTTTGGTATGTCAAACTCTCAGTTTTTGGCTATTATTTTCTACTTAGAATACAGGTTAATTTTATTTTTGAAACATACAGGATCTTGCAAAGGAGCTCATAGATTTGTTTACCGCAAATAAAATGGCGAAAGCGTTTTTCACAAATAGTGGATCAGAGGCCAATGACACTCAGGTTTTGTTTATTATTATTATTATTATTATTATTATTATTATTAAAAGCCATCACTACTGGTAAATTGTCTAAAACCGTTCAAAAATACCGATCAAAATCGGGTGGAAAACTGAAAATATCGACCGATTTCTGACTGACTTTAATCCGTCGAAATTAAGTTGGTCGATAATAAATAAAGACCAAAGCTAGTTGCAATTTTCGATCAATTTCGGTTGGTATTTTCAATCCAATTTCTGTCGGTTATGCAACTAAAAGATGCATCGTCTGGGAATCGAACTAGGGTCTATACTGTGGCAGAATATTATTTTACCATAGAACATTGATACATTTTGGTATAAGACTTTCTTTTAATTTATTATGTACTCTTTAATTGCATTTTCGCGCGAAAATAACCGACCGATTTCAGATTTCATAAAAAATATAACATTACCGACTGAAGTCGGGCCGATTTTTTAAAATGACTAGACTAAAATAAGCTAGCAATTTTGATCGATTTTTTGAATATTAATTTTAATTTATTTTATATGTAAAACCGACCGATTTTGGTTGATTTGTTAAAAAATAAGTTTCCTGGGATGTTAAAATAGTTTACAACATTTTTGCGCCAAAAAAATCGACCGAAATCGGTCGGTTTCGTAATCAAAAGTTAAAAAATGTTTTTTTGGAAAATCGACCGACTTCGATCGGTTTTTTGGTCGATCGGCCGCGGTCGATTTTGGTCGAGTTTCTAGTAGTGCATCTTAGGGTGGCGAGATATACGATAGTGACCCTTAACTTCAACGGTACAAAATAAGGGCAGCATAGTGTACAAAGTATTTTGCGTTTAGAGTTTGAGGATGGGGCGTACCCCACGGGAGTTTAATGTAGGTAGCTTATCGTGATTCCACGGCTTGAACAAGTGATATATAAATTACACGAAAATAACTTGACCGTTGCTCTAAGACTCTCTTTCAATTGCACAATCTATCAAACTCAAGGACATTTTGTTGTACAAGATTTTCAAGGATATTAAATATTCTTTGACCCTTACATGTCAATCTGTAGGTGAAGTTGGTTTGGTATTACAACAATGCACTTGGGAGGCCAAAGAAGAAGAAATTTATTGCTCAAGCAAAAGCGTACTCTGATTGCTCAATCCATGCTCTTTTTTCCTTTTTTTTTTCTTTTTGTGTTCTATATTTTTTTTTTCGTTTGACTTACATATTAATCTTCATGCATTTCACTTTCAAACAGATACCACGGGACCACTTTCATTTCCGCCAGCCTCTCTGGGTAATATACTTTTATTTTATTTTGTATGAAGGTGTGAGTTACGATATTTCTATGGCTTTAATTAAGAGTTTGTTATTAAAGATAAATTTAAAAATTAAAACTAAAAGAATTTTCAAATATGAAAATTTAAAAAGAAAAAACCTGGTATAAAATGGAAGAAAGGTAGTATTTATTTCAAGTATTATTTATACTAACTAATATTTTCTTTTGCAGTATTCCTGCACTACATCACAAGTTCGATTTGCCAGCTTCATTTGTTTTGCACACTGACTGCCCTCATTATTGGCGTTATCATTTGCCAGGTTTATATTTATCCTTATTTCTTATTGTACCCTAGTCTTTTGGGAAAACCAGTAATTTTGGTCCAAATCCATGTGTTAAGAAATTAACTAGATTTGTACTATAATTAAATCCAAAACTCAGTTATTAACACATCATGAGATCATTATTCTATGATCTAGAACCCATAAAGGTCAATCTTGAGTCAATCTTCGCTGATCTTTTATGGTCAAAGGTGACATACCCTTTGGGTAAGCGGGTCACTGACACCCGGTAACTTCTAAAAAATTATATGTATATATGTATATATATCTTAAATAACATGTATATGTTTTGATTGACATCCTAAGACTTAAAGCTTAGACAAGTTTATTGGTCGACATGGAGCACATCTTGATTTTTAGTGTTCTGTGCCATGGTTCGATTTTCACTCCAGCATTTGCTTAAATTTTTATTTGATAGTAGTGCCCCGCTAATTACAAACCCTGATTCCGCCTCTCTTTATGTTGTAAGTTACTAGAAGTATCCACTAATATATTGCATGTCAGGTGAGACGGAAGAGGAGTTCTCGACAAGGTTGGCAAATAATTTGGAAAATCTTATACTTAAAGAGGGGCCTGAAACAGTAACTTCCACCTACTTTTATCACTTATATTGTGTTTCCTTTACAAATTTAATTAACGACAATAAGTGTTTACACCAAATCAATATACGAATAATGTATATTATTCATATACAGAGAGGCTTATTCTCTCGCTCAATTATTATTAATCAATATATATTCTTACTGGATCATTAGACTACTTCATCACGATAAATTAATATGAGTTAATAAAAACATTGGTTGCCAGTAAATGTTTACTATATATAGATAGTGAACTGACTGTGATTAATTTTCTCGTTAACTTAGGTAGCTGCTTTCATTGCTGAACCAGTTATGGGGGGAGGAGGTGTCATTCCACCACCAGCAACCTATTTTGAAAAGGTCAGATTTGTTTTTCATTTCTATAGAGAGAAAACATAAACTACAAAAGATTACAAGCTTTTTAATTTGTATTAACGAGATTTATGAATAGAGAACAAACATCTAACTATTGACCCTCCCTAATTTTTCAAGTGATTTTAGAACTTTATTATTTATTTTGGGTTTAGTTTAATTTTAATTTGTGGGTCAAATAGAAAATAAAAAAATATTTGCATTTTAAATTAGAGTTTGATTTTGGTTTTGAGATTATTTTTGATCAAATCTTTCTAAATTTAGCTAGATATTTTTATTTCTTAGTCATTTAATAAATAACATAGAGTAAAAGAATAAGTTTGGGCCAAGTGACTCTTGTCTTGTTTTGAATTGAAGAATTAATTTAAATAGCCCGATCAATCGCTTAAACTAAAAGATAGTCGGCAGATATATAATATATGTGTATAATATGTGTATAATTATATCTAATCATTATATAATCTATATACGGGATAGGAAAAGTAAATAATGAATATAATGTCCTAGTGTTTATACTTACAAATTGCTGAAAAAATACTTCATCTACTGATTTTTAGATCCAAGCTGTAGTCAAGAAGTATGACATTCTTTTCATTGCGGATGAGGTCATATGTGGATTTGGAAGGCTTGGGACAATGTTCGGCTGTGAAAAGTACAACATTAAACCTGATCTTGTCTCTGTAGCAAAGGTAGATTTTTTAGCTTTATCCAGTCTATGCAAATTATGAAAATCCACAGTAATATCAGTATATTTTAAGCCGGTATTGAAGGTTGTCTAATGCATTTTTATGTAACAATTAGGGTTACTTAAAAATTTTGCCCATTGAATCCTCTGATAAAAAATTGTACAGTGTAAAAATAGGACATAAGCAAATATTTTGGTTATGTATATAAGCTGTTAAATGTCCTTGACATAAGAAAAAGAGGGTTAAAGAATTGTTACTTTAGAATCTCCTTGTATAAATTTCTCACTCCGCCACTGATTTTACATTATTGATGTATAAAGTTAAACTTATATCGGAATTTTGGATATGTCTCCCCTTAAATGTTATTACAGGCACTTTCATCTGGATATATGCCAATTGGTGCTGTCCTTGTAAGTCCTGAAGTTTCTGAGGTTATACATTCTGAAAGCAATAAAATTGGTGAGCATAATATCAGTTCAATAGGATATAAAATCCTTTTTGTTAACCAAATTGTTCATAACTTCTTCAATTTTTATTTTTTGAATCCAGGCGTTTTCTGCCATGGATTTACTTATTCTGGGCACCCAGTCGCGTGTGCGGTTGCCTTGGAAGCACTGAAGATCTACAAGTATGCAACCTTATTTTTTCTGACAAAAATTCTGTTTTTAAAAAAAAATCCCCATCTAATTTACTTTCAATAATCACTGCTTAGCTTGTTGCTGGTAATATGATTGAGTGACCCGGCATTTGGCTTGATAATCAAATAATTAACAAAATACCTGTTTTTGTTTATATGACCCTATTTTCTTTACAGTATGTGTAAAAAAAAATGGTTCATTCCTTTTCAAAATTAGAAAAAATTTAACAAAATTATTTTTCAGGGAAAGAAATATTGTTGAGGTAGTTAACAAAGTATCACCAAAGTTCCAAGAAGGTCTGAAAGCATTTTCTGACAGTCCCATAATTGGGGAGGTATAGTAATTATCATAGTAGAAGTGGCTAATTACAACGTCTTAATAACCGATTAATTGTTTGTTTTTTTCATTTTTTTTAGATAAGGGGAACTGGTTTGGTACTTTCTACTGAGTTTGTAGATAACAAATCTCCTGATGATCCCTTTCCTCCTGAATGGGGTATGTTTCTTAAATTCCTCTTATCTGAGAAGGTCTATTGCATTTTTGCACTCCTAACCTGGTTTTCGGGTTTCATCTGAACGACTCGCTGCCTATTAAATTATTCATGGTTTGCTCAGGTGTTGGTCCATATTTTGGAGCACAATGTGAGAAGTACGGGATGTTGGTAAGTTGTGCTGGCGATTACATAAATATGGCTCCTCCATTCACTTTGAGTGTTGAAGAACTTGATGAGGTAAGTTCATGTGAAATGCTTGACACTATCACTTTGTATATGTTACAGTTATTTAAGAATCACATTTTTATTCACTACAACAAATAAGGCTTTTTAACGGTGACTTTCCTTATTCTTGAGCCGAGGGTCTACCGTATACAACTTCTCTGTCTTTATAAAGTAGGAGTATGACCTTCATACACACTACCCTTCCCACATTGGGTTTGTCGTCGTCGTTGTTGTTGTTGCAGTAATGGTGACTCTTCCTAGCGACTCCTTTAGTAGTCACAATAGTAAGGGTTTTCATGGTGAATTTTAGGTGTAGCCACGGGGAAGTCTCAGCAACTGGAATATTCTCAGTGACTCGTTTTTTCACTTATGTGGCCACTTTAATTATTCGCTACTAAAGGTCTCATTTCTTGTGATCATTTGGAATGTTGGTTTCCTTAGCCTCTTTTGATTATCAATTGTTTCTCAGATTACAAACCGTTAATTTCATGCAAACTAAAAACATTGTTCTCGTTTTTGCAGTTGATAAGCATATATGGGAAAGCACTGAAGGATACCGAAAAGAGAGTGGAAGAACTCAAGTCCCAAAAGAAGGAAATGCTGATGGCAAAAGCTTGAAAACAGTCGGAAGTAGAAAAGAGGAACAAAACAATTTCAAACCCAATTAATCAGACTCTGTTAATTAGCTATTCTTAGATGTCTAATTTAGACAAAAATATTAGGTAGGCCAGAATCTAAAACTAGCTGGGATCCGTTATATGAATCCTCTATATTTATTCGGAGGATTTATCATTGTTATAGACTTGTTAGTAAACTCTATGCTTTAAACTGCTTAAGCTTCGCTAAATAAAGTCAGAAAGTTTTCCATTTTGAAGTTGCTCTCCTCTTTCTTTTTATTGCTACTTTTCTAGTAATTATGTTGGTTGCGGCTTTGCACTCCGAATTTTCTATTGGAGTCCGTTCAATTGATTTTGATGGTCATAATTCGATTACACGACAATGAATAAGACCGATCGTTCTTTTCAACTGAGGCAAGCGTAATAGGCGCTAATAAGATCACTTCGATTGAGGATGCTATCTGTATTCGCCTAAAACGACTGCCGAGGTCGCGACTCATCGGATATGTCCGAAATAACCTCCTAAGGTGGGCCCGATCCCCAAAAGGTCTAACTCTTACAACAATGCCTATAAATACAAAAGGAGGAATCAAAAGAAGGGGTTGCACTCTCTCCCCATGGGGCTCTGAAAAATACAGCGTAAAACACAGAGTGGGAAACCAAGACAAAAAACAGAATAAAGGTAGATCGAATAAAACATAATTGTAAAGATCTGAACCTTTTCATGGAGAGGCAGACTACTCTATTGTCATGGATAAAGATCACCAATCTTTTCTGTTCCCAATACAAGTATTTCCATTATCTTGTCTCTTGTTAAACTTTGGATATCTTACGACTTGCTATGATTGGCCCTTCATTTACATAGATTATTTTGAATTCATAAATGCTCATTAACATTTTGAGTCAAACACCGATCAAAAGAGGCGAGCGAGGGGTTTTGGGAGAGTTCTGCTGCAACTCGAAGCAGCCCTAATGCATCACACCCTAGATAGCGAAAGTCCAGTAGCCGAAAGCATAACTGCTGATCCAGCTGGTTTCTACACCTGTAAATCAGTCTGGATCAGAATACTCTCAAACGAACAGGGAATTCTACGCTCGCGGGTGCTGAAATTCGGCGTGCTCTTCCCTTTTCGTACTGACCGTCTCTTTTTTCATGAACAGGTTACTTGAAGCTTCGCACAGATGATATATTCTCAAAACATTCGACGTGCATAGTCGATATATATGTAGATGCTTGTGTTGCAATGAACTCTTGCAACTAAAGTCTGGACTTAGTGCTGCAGCTTTGTAGGTTCCAATTTTTATGCCTTTACCATCATAAATATGTTAATGCGTTGGTGGCTGATTAACGCGAAAAATAAGCTACATGTTATGAATAATTTGTACATTGGATGCTACATTGGATGCTTATGTTTTGAATAGTTGAAAGATTAAATCTCATATTTTATGTCAATCTTCTTTGCTTTTATGCCTATACAAGGTCATGTAATTGCAATGGAAAAATACACCAAAGTGAAAGAACAAAACTCTTCTCCCTTCTTTCTATCTCTTCTTATTTATATTTTACTGCATTGCCTTTATTTTATAACACGTTATCAGCACGAAGCTCTTATTTTATTCTTAACTCCCGCTAAGTTGAGCCATATTTTATTAAGATATGTATCATTATAACAACTTTTTATCGCAGTACATATCATATGTTTAATTCTTACAACCTAGTTTTTTCTTTGCAATATTTGATAATTTACATAATTCATGTTGTTGTTCCCTTTTTCGTCTGTTTCACATTTTTGTTTATCCTGTATGCATATGTATGTAGTGTATACAACTAATAACACGTTCAAAGTAGAGTATTTATTTTAGTACTTCACTTATTTGTTGTCAACATTACTTTGATATTTAAAACTTTGATTAAATTCATGCACATAACCAATAATTGTATTTTCATTTGTTTAAATATTCTAATTGTGAGAAATGAACTGATAAGTAATAATTTTATAGTTTAATTACTTTATATTTATTGGGACATAAATAATGTTAGTCACGTTCAACTCTATTAACACATATATATCAATAATATAAAGTGAAATGAAACAGTATGTAGCTTCTACTTTATGGTAAAAATAAAATGAAATAGTAGATTGTTAATATGATATAGTTCTATTTTTATTTCTTTTATCTAAATTATTTTGTTATCATTAATTGTTTATTATTATAGTTATTTATCTAACTTATTCATCTTTTATGAAGTAGTTCTCATTATGTCAAACTTATCAAAACTTGAATTTGTTGCACTTGACATCACCGGGAGGAACTTTTTATCATGAGTTCTTCATGCTGAAATTCACCTTGACACTAAAGGTCTTGGAAATACTATTATACAAGGAAATGAAGCATCAAATCAGGATAAAGCGAAGGCCATGATTTTCCTTCGTCATCATCTACATGAAGGGTTAAAAACTGAATATTTAACCGTAAAAGATTCACTTGAATTATGGATTAATTTGAAGGATCGATATGACCACCTAATACTTATGGTATTACCGAAAGCTCGGTATGAGTGGATACATTTAAGGTTGCAAGACTTTAAAACTGTAAGTGAGTATAATTCTGCTATCTTTAAAGCAAGTTCTCTATATATTAAAATTATGTGGAGATACTATTAAAGATGAAGACTAATTGAAATAAAACATTTTTTATTTTTCACGCTTTAAATGTGGTGCTACAACAACAATACCGTGAAAAAGGTTTTAAGAAATATTCCGAGTTAATCACATGTCTACTTGTGGCTGAGCAGAATAATACTCTGTTAATAAAAAATCATGAAGCCCACCCCACTTGGTCAGCTCCATTTTCGGAAGTGAATGTTGTAGCAACATATGATAAGTTTGAAAGAAAACAAAATAATTACCGTGATCGTGGACATGGTCGTAAACGTGGACGTGGCAGGGGGAAAACAATTATCATCATTATGGTGGAAATTAATTGGAAAACAATAAGGGTTCTCAAATTAATCATTCAAAAGGTAAAGCTAGTATGTGTCACCGATGTGGTATGAGAGGTCATTGGGCACACATTTGTCTTACGCCAGAGCATTTTGTCAAACTTTATCAAGCCTCCCTCAAGAAAAAGGAAAATAATGTGGAGGCACACTTGACCTTTCAAAATAATGATGATGAAGCAGGTCCCTCAAATAAATATGATTCTAAGGCACATCTTGCATATAAAGATGATGATTTTGAAGGCCTAACAAATATTACTCATTTAATTGAAGGTTCTGGAATAGCCAATTTATTACTATCAGGATGAACTAATTTGGCTATTGATGAAGCACTATATTGCAGTAAATCTAAAAAAAAACTTATTAAGTTTCTAAGATATTCGCCAAAATGGCTATCATATTGAGACTACAGATAATGAAAAGATTGAATATCTTTATATTACTACAATAATGTCCGGTAAGAAATATGTGCTTGAAATGTTACATGCTCTTTCCTCTGGCTTGTACTATACAAGTATTAGTATGATTGAAACACATGCCGTAGTAAATGAGAAGTTTACTAATCAAGATAATTTTATTATTTGGCATGACCGGTTGGCGTGGTTCTAATATGATGCGTAAAATAATTGAGAATTCACATGGACATGCAATGAAGAATCAGAAGATTCTTCAATTTAAGGAATTCTCTTGTGCTGCATGTTCTCAAGGAAAATTAATTATTAGACCATCAACTATTAAAGTTAAGATGGAATCTTCTACATTTCTGGAACGTATACAGGGTGATATATGTGGGGCCATTCACCCTCCATGTGGATCATTCAAATATTATATGGTTTTGGTAGATGCATCTACAAGATAGTCACATGTGTGTTTACTATCAACTAGCAATATAGCATTTGCGAGATTGTTGGCTCAAATAATAAATCTAAGAGCACAATTTCCAGATAATGCAATTAAGACAATTCGTGTTCGGATATAAACATGCCAGTCTACGTATGTGATGTCTCGATGAAGCTGTACAAGTGTAGATCCAATGCACTACTCAAGTAGGCTTTCCTACTGCCATTGAGAAAGAAGGAGTCGTCATTTTCTATCAGGAATGCTATGTCATTTTCAATCCTGGCGTATTTCGGATGCTTGAAGGCCCCGCTGACACGAAGTGATTTAGAAAGATTCTTCTTTATCGATGGTGATCGGTCATGGTATCCATAGCCTTGCTTCTTTTTCGGCCAAATCCTGATTTCATTTTGCTTCTCCCGATCGTCGAGCCTGATCGACTCGACTAAAGAGAACAGATTCAAGTTAAGTTAGCCCAGGGGTAATCCAGCTACAAATGAAAGAGTAAAGTGCATTATCTTCATTCCACTTCCAATTAGATGTGTGAGGCACAGTGAGATTTCAATTTGTGTTGATAATGCTGGTTAGGTTACATCATAAGACTTTAATGATTATTGTATTTCAACTACGATAACAATTGAGCATCCGGTTGCTCATGTTCATACACAAAATGGTCTAGCAGAATCATTGATCAAACACCTTCAATTAATTGCTAGACCAATGCTTATGAGAATAAAACTTTCCATTTCTATATGGGGTCATGCTATTTTGCACGCATCAGCACTTGTGCGGATAAGGCCCTCAAGTTATCATAAAGTCTCGCCATTGCAATTGGCTTTTGGTCAGGAGCCAAATTTTTCCCATCTTAGGATCTTTGGTTGTGCGACATATGTTCCAATTGCTCCACCATAACGCACAAAAGATAGGTCCCCAAAGAAGGTTGGGGATATATGTTGGATATGAATCTCCTTCTATTACAAAATATCTAGAGCGAATGACTGGAGATTTATTTACGGCAAGATTTTCTGATTGCCATTTTGATGAATCAGTATATCCAACATTAGGGGGAGAAAATAAGCAGCTAAAAATGAAGATAGATTGGAATGCATTACCACTGTCTCATTTAGATCCTCGAATAAATCATTGTGAACAAGAGGTTCAAAAGATTATTCATTTGCAAAATATTGCAAATCAATTGCCAGATGCATTCACTAACCTATCAAAGGTGACTAAGTCACATATTCCAGCTACTAATGCTCCAATTAGAGTTGATATCCCGGCAGGACAATTAATTAAAACAAATGAGCCTAAGCCTTGCTTGAAACGTGGTAGACCAATCGATTCTAAAGACAAAAATCCTCGAAGAAGAAAAGGAGTAAGTGATCAAAGTAAACATAACATAGAGGTAGTGGCTCAAGAAGAGCCCCAAGACGTAACAAATGATAAGACCTTGGGGAGGTCCAAGTACCTGAAAATATTGAAAATGAAGAGATATCAATAAGTTACATCTCAACCGGGAAAAGATGGAACCGAAATAATATTGTTATCAATAACATTTTTTCTTTTAATATTGCTGTTGAAATAACGCAACAAGATGAGGATCTTGAACCAAAATCTGTCAATGAATGTCGACAGAGAAATGATTGGCCAAAATGGAAAGACGCTATCCAGGCAGAGTTAACTTCACTTGTAGAACGTGAAGTCTTCGGACCCATAGTTCGAACGCCTGAAAGCATAAAGCCAGTAGGGTATAAATGGGTTTTTTTGTGAAAATGAAATGAGAAAAATGAAGTCGTTAGATATAAAACACGACTTGTGGCACAAAGGTTTTTCCAAAGGCCTAGAATTGATTATATGGAGATATATTCTCCTGTAGTGGATGCTATCACCTTCAAGTATCTCATAAAAATGACAGTGCAAGAAAAATTTGATATGCATGTAATGGATAATGTTATAGCCTATTTGTATGGATCATTAGACAACGAAATTTTTATAAAAGTACCCGAGGGATTTAAAGTGCCAGAAGCATATAAAAGTTTTCGAGAAACTTGTTCAATAAAGCTTCAGAAATCTTTATATGGATTGAGACAATTAGGTCGTATGTGGTACAATCGTCTGAGTGAATACCCGTTGAAAGAATGGTACAATAATAATTCAATTTGTCCTTGTGTCTTTATAAAAAGGTCTGGATCTGAATTTTTTTATAATCGCCATATATGTTGATGATTTAAATATCATTGAAACTTCTGGAGAGCTTCTAAAAACAGTAGATTGTTTGATGAAAGAATTTGAGATGAAAGATCTTGGAAAGATAAAATTTTGCCTTGGTCTACAAATTGAGTATATGAAAGATGGAATATTTGTCCATCAATCAACATAAACCAAAAAGATTTTAAAGCGATTCTATATCGATAAAGCACATCAATTGAGTACCCTGATGGTTGTGAGATCACTTGATATAAAGAAAGATCCATTCCGACCTCATGAAAATGATGAAGAGCTTCTTGGTGCCAAAGTACCATATCTTAGTGTAGTTGGGGCATTAATATATCTTGCTAATAATTCCCGACTAGATATAGTTTTCTGAGTAAGCTTATTGGCAAAATTTAGTACATACTTCACCAACACAAAAATACTAGAATGGTATTAAACATATATTCAGATACCTCCAAGGGACCATTGATAAGGATTTATTTTATTCAAATGAATCCAAGCCATTATTGATTGGTTATGCATATGCAGGATATTTGTCTGATCCACACAAAGGTCGATCTCAAACAGGCTATTTATTCACAAGTGGAGGTAGAGCCCTATTATGGCGTTCGACAAAACAAACTATGGTTGCTACTTCTTCAAATCATGCATAGATAATAGTAATTCACGAAGCAAGTCGAGAATGCATTTGGTTAAGATCTATAACTCAACACATTCAGCAAACATGTGGTCTTTCTTTGAAAGAGGATATTCCAAGAATATTGTATGAAGACAATGTTGTATGCATAGCTCAATTGAAAAGACGATATATCAAAGGAGATAAGAATAAAACACATTTGACCGAAATTCTTTTTCATTCATGATCTTCAGAAGAGTGGTGAAATAGATGTACAACAAGTTCCTTCAAGTGATAATTTGGATGATCTATGCACTAAGGCATTACCAACTTCAACATTTGAAAACCTGATATATAAGATTGGAATGCATCGTTTTCGAGACATTAAGTGATTTTTCATCAGGGGAAGTAAGTACATGCTGCACTCTTTTCCTTAACCAAGGTTTTGTCCCATTGGGTTTTCCTTAGTAAGGTTTTTAATGAGGCAACAAGAAATGTATATTATAAATAACTATGTACATCCCAATATTTTTTTGCAAGTTCTTAGTGAGGTACATTATCTTACATGGATATCCAAGGGGGAGCGTTATGAATAATTTATACATTGGATGCTACATTGGATGCTACATTGGATACTACATTGGATGCCCATGTTGTGAATAATTTAAAGATTAAATCTCCTATTTTATGTCAATCTTCTTTGATTTTTATGCCTACAAAAGGCCATGTAATTACAATGGAAAAATACACCAAAGTGAAAGAACAAAGCTCTTCTCCCTTCTTTCTATCTCTTCTTATTTACATTTTACTGCATTGCATTTATTTTATAACACTGCAAACTTTTATTTTTGAATGCTTTTTCTCATTTGTAGGGAATTCGTGGAGGTAGAGATGCACCTACTCCGTGTTGGTAAGAAATAATATTCTCACTCAAGAATAATATCCACGATAAATAACAGTAACACGAGAGAGTAACAATGATACCAAATCTTTTAACAGGGTAAAGTGCAATACCTGAGTGGAGCAATATTACCTTTTTAATATTACAACTTAGTAATGTCAAGAGACTACAATTTTGAAACAAATTAACACTCTTTATTTTAAAGACCTCACTATAATATTACACACTCTCAATATTTGTCTCATAGACTACAATATGTGGATTACTTTCATTGACTTCTATTGCTTCTCTATGGTTTTGGTATGTTTACAATGAGAAGTGAAGCTACTAGCACTAAATGGCCACCCAAGGAACCAATCAGATTTTTTGGTTTGTTGCAAGTTGTATGATGGGCAACGCAAATTATACTATAGAGCCCACCATATGCCTTTCTTTCAACAAATCACTATTTTTTTCGTTTTCACTTATTATTTGAGGACTAAACCCCACAAATTTCTTCCTTAATTTTGATTTTTCTTCTTCATTCCAAATCTTGATCTCAATCTCTGAAAATCTTCAAACTTGAGAGGCTTTGTAAAGATATCTGCAGCTTGATCATGAAACTTTTCATATTTGAGTTTGACTTCCTTCTTGGTAATGCATTCTCCGATAAAGTGATACCTTTTATCTATATATTTTCTTCCATCATGATACACTGGATTCTTCATGAGTGCCTGTGTGCATTTGTTACCAATACAAATCTTTGTAGCTTGATTTTGTGGCAAATTGAGCTCTTTCAATAATCTTCTCATCCAAATAGCATGACATGTACACGATGTTGCTGCTATATATATATTCAGCTTCACAGGTCGAGAGAGTAACTATGGACTGTTTCTTTGAACTCCAAGAAATAACAAAATCACCCAAGAAAAACCACTTATGCTTTTTCTATCATCAATATCTCCTGTAGTATCACTATCACATAATCCTATAAACTTGAAATCACTAGAAAAAGAATAAAATAACCCAAAGTCCATCTTACATTTTAGGTAACAAAGAATTTTTCTAGCGACCTTCAAGTGAGTGGAGCTAGGAGCTTCCATGAAGCGACTTACTACTCCAACTGCAAAGAGTATATTTGACCTAGTACAAGTCAAGTACCTCAAACTTCCCACAAGACAATTGAAAAATGTGAGATCCACTTTTCTCTTCATCGAACTTGGACAATTGTATCCTATTCTCGATCAGTGTGTTCTCGGGATTGCAATCGAGCATGTTGAACTTCTTCAATATCTCTTTTGTATATATTTCTTGAGAGATAAAACTCCATCCTCCATGTGCTTCACTTCTAGGACCAAGTGGTATGACATGAGACCTACGTCGGTCATCTCGAACTCGCAGAACATATTTTTCTTAAAAGCTTCAAATAATTGGGTTATTACCCGTAAAAATAAGATCATCAACATAAAGACAAATAATCAAGATATCTCCATTAGTATGAACTTTAAGGTAAAAAATATATTCATGGAGACAATGAGTAAACCCATTTTCTTGAATATACTTGTCGATGCAACTATTCCATGCCTGTGGGCTTGCTTCAACCTACATAAAGATTTGTTCAACTTCAACGCTTATCTTCTTAGTTTTTCCACGAAGCCCAATAGTTGTTCAACATAGACTTCTTAATCAAGATACTCATTCAAAAAGGCTGACTTGGCATCTAGTTGATAGATCTTACACTTTATTTGTGCCGCCAAAGAGATCAGCAAACCAATCATCTCCATGCGGGAAACATGTGCATAGACTACTTCATAGTCAGTGCCTTGCTTTTGCTTGTAGCCTTTAGCCACAAGTCGTGCCTTGTATTTTTCTACATCTCCATTAGTATTTTTCTTTATGTTGTATACCTATTTCATTCTAATTACTCGATGAACCTTGGGAAGAGTTGTTTAACACCCAAGTGGTGTTCATCTCCATTGACTCGATCTCCTCTTTTATTACTTGTCTCCACCTTTTGTCGGATAAAAATTTATCAAAGTTCATTGGTTCACTATTAGCGAAGAGACAATATAAAAAATAAAAATTAGTAACTTCTTCCATGTCATCATAGAGCTCTTGTAGTCCTCATTCTTTGCGGTTATTCATTTGATATTTCTTGAGAAGAAGGAGATGCAACATTAGTTGGTGAAGGAGGTGGAGTTGCATCTTGTACAGGTTCCATGCTCTCTGATTCTTCTTCATCACCAAAGTATGGAAGTAAATCATATGAAGTTTCTTGCTAAACTTCCCAATTCCATGCCAATTCTTTATCAAATTCAGTATCACAACTTAGACCACCTTTCCGCTGCTTGGGTTGTATAACTTGTATATCTTTTGAACTTGTATCATAGGCAACAAACACATGCTTGACACTTCGATCGTCAATCTTCTCTCTCCCTTGTTGTGGCACATGAGCATATGCTATGCTCCCTAAAGATTCTCAAATGTTTAACACTTGGATTTCTTTCACTCAATGCTTCTTTAGGGGATTGATATTTGACATTTCTTATTGCACCTGTTGTTCAAATAAATTGCACAAGAAACAACTGCATAGTTTTAGCTTTCAACAAGCATCTAGCCATATTAAGAATTGTTCAATTCTTTCTCTCTGCAACTCCATTTTGTTGGGGTAAATAATGTAACGTTAGAGGGCGACCAATTTTATGAGACTGACAAAAGTCATAAAATTCTTTTGAAGTGAATTCGCCTCCTCCACTCTACCTTAAAGCTTTTATTTCATAGTTTCTTTTTCCAGAAGTACTTTAAAACTTTTAAAAGCAGCAATAGCTTCATATTTTTTATTCAAGAAATAAACCCAAGTCTTTCTGCCAAAGTCATCAATAAAAATCAGAAAGTGTATATTTTTACGGAAGGAAAGTGGATTGATTAGTCCACACACATTAGTTTGAACTAGCTGGAGCAGCTTGGTTGACCCTGATAAGGCGTCCTTTGGAAAACTCCTCCATGCATGTTTTTCAGGAAGACAAGCTTCACATAATTTATTTGGATGGTTTATTGATGGTATTCTATATACCATGTTCTGTTCTCCCATTGATTTGAGTGCTTCAAAATTCAAGTGCCACAATCACATGTGCCAACAACATGATTAATCTTGAACATTAACCTTCAAACACTTTGCATCAATAGTCTTAAGATTCAGAGAAAATAATCTATTCTTTTCCAAATGCACTTTAGCAATTAGAATTCCCCTTGAATCTCTAAACCAAAAATGCATATTTTTCATTTGGGTGTCATATTCCTTTTTCAAGAAGTTGGCCAAAACTCAAAATATTACTTTTTAATTTTGGAACTTAATAAATATCTTGAATTAACTTGTGGCGATCATTTTAAAGGTGATTAGAATCGTACATATCCCTTCGATTTGAATATTTGAGGTATGTCCAAAAGACCCATTACCTCTCATTGTTTTATTGATCTCTTCAAACTTCTCTTTTCATCCACACATATGATTGATTGCTCCATTGTCCAAATAGCACAAGCTATAGACATCTCCGTCTTCTTCCTTGAGTGCCAGTAACAATGGTGACTCATCTTCTTCTTTCTTGTCGCAAAAAGGTTAGATTTTTCTTCATCATTGCTATGAAATTTCCAAGAGTAATGGACAAATTTATGACGATTATAGCATTCAATATCTTTTATTTGTCATACCTTTGTCCATTATTTTCTTGATAGTAGCCGTGTCCTCTTCCTTCTCTTTGTTCACGACCACTACCTCTGAATGTATGGATGACTTCAAATTTATCATTGAAATTGTTACCATTACTTATTCCTAGTCCATGATCGCCACGTCTTCGTCCTCTTCCATTCCCTCGATACCTTTTTTCACCTCCATAATCCTTAATGGATGCTTGACTTCTAAGAAGTTGCTCCAGTGACACTTATTGTCTCATATTGATATTTTCTTCACATGACTGTAATGAGCCCTCTAATTGATCAATCATCATGGAGTCTAAATCTTTAGACTCCTTAATAGCACACACCACAAAATCAAATTTAGCTGTTAAAGTGCAAAGGATATTTTCTACCATGTGAACATCTTCTATGTCATCCCCGTATCTTCTTAATTAACAACAACTTTCACTTTTGAACAATACTCTGAAATACATTTGGATTCTTTCATTTTTAATACTTCAAAATCAGTCCTCAAAGTTTGAAGTTTTACCTTCCCCACTTTGTCAACTCCTTGAAGAGAATTTTGTAAAATCTCTCAAGCTTCCTTTGAGGTGGTAGCATCTGCCACCATCTCAAACATGGCATCATCCAGACATTGGTGGATGAGCATGAGGACTTGTTGATCTTTCTTTCTTGCCTTTTCCAACACATATTTTTCAATTTGGGGCAGAGCTTCCTCATTATCCTACACATCCTAGGAGCCAAGAATGGCTTTCATACGTAGACACCATATTTCATAATTATATTTTATGAAACGGGAGTACTAAAAATACAACTGTGACGACCCAAAGGGTCATCATTTGTTTTATTAACCATTTCGAGCTTCTGAGGCCTTGAAAACCTCATTCTATGTTGCCTCGATTTACGTGCACGATCCGGGCATGTAGCCGGAAAGTTTTTGTGATAGAAAATATGAATTCTATGAGAAATTTGGAGAAAAATGATATTAATGTTGATATAGTTGACATCGGTCAACATTTTTGGTAAACGGACCCGGACTCGAGATTGGATGGTCCCGGAAGGTCCGTAGGAAAATATGGGACTTGGACATGCGTCCGGAGTCGAATTCCGAGGCCTAGAGCCCAAGTTATGAATTTTTCTGTGAAATTGTTTTTGATGTAATTATTAAAGGAAAATGAATTAATTGACCTTGGTATCGGGCTCGTATTTTGGTTCCGACGCCCGGTACAAGTCTTAAATATTATATATGTGCTTTCTGCGAAGTTTGGTGAAATTCGGATGTTGTTTGATATGTTTTGGACCTTGAGTTACAAGTTTGAAAGTTTTGAAAACTAAAACTATGGAAATCATGAATTCGAGGCTTGATTTGATGAAAACGAGGTGATATTGGCGATGTGATCGCACAAACAAGTTCGTAATGTATTTTTGATGTTTTGTACATGTTTGGTTTGGAGCCCGGGGGGCTCGGGTAGAGATTTGATAGACCATTGGATCAATTTCTGAATTTTAACACTGCTGGTTTTTCACCCAGCTGTTGGCTTCGCAATTGCGAAGACTTTCTCGCAATTGCGAGATGTCCCCAGGCTGGCCTTGGTTCGCAAATGCGAACCAATCTTCGCAAATGCGAAGATGGCAGCGGAGTGAAGGGGTTCGCAAATGCGAACAATACCTCGCAAATGCGAGGCCTTAAGTAAAAGGCCTATCTTCGCAAATGCGACTAAAATGTCGCAAATGCGAAGGCCCTTGATCCAGCCTTGTGCGCAAATGCGAACAAATGTTCGCAAATGCGAACTCCCCAGAATTTGCCTTGGCTTCGCAAATGCGAACAAAAGTTCGCAAATGCGAACTTCCCATCCTTAGTTTATTTTTCAAACTCCAGAAATTGGTCGGAGTTCGCAATTGCGAACCCATGCTCGCAAATGAGAACACAGAGACCTGTAAATCACGATTTCCAGCTCCATTTTTCACATTTCACAGCCCAAAAATCTCCCTTGGCGATTTTTCACGAACTCCCTCTTCTTCAAAGCAATTGTAAGTCACTTTTTACTTAATTCTTTCAATTCCTAACAACATTAAACATGTTTTTCAATATAAATCAAAGGTTTTCATGGTAGAGTTTCTTGTTTTTGGTAGAATATAGGGTTTTCATGAATTGGGTAGTTGGACCTCGAATTGAGGTCCGATTTTAAAACAAATCATACACTTGAACTCGTGGGGGGATGGGTAACCGGATTTTGGTCCGAACCCCGAGTTCCGACCATGTGGGCCCGGGGTCGATATTCACTATTCCGATCAGAATGTTGTAAAAGTTGTAATTGGCCTTATGAATCAGTTTGTTGAGTAGTATTGATGATATTAAATAAATTGTGTATAGATACGATTGGATTGAAGCCAAATTTGAAAGGAAAGGGCATTGCCACGGATTGAATTGTTCGTAAACATTCGAGGTAAGTGTTTGTTCTATCCTAGCTTGAGGGAATAGGATTATGTGCTATGTGCTATGTGATCGAGTGCGGTGTATGGGCTGTGGTGACGATCCATACACTGGCGTCTACCATGTCCGTGAGTCGTTGTTAATACTTGTTGTGAGACATATTTGAAGATAAATTGTTGAACCCTTGCCGGGTTGTAGAATTGTTATTGTTCTCCCTTGTCGGGACTTGTTGTGAAGTGAGATATTGATTGCCCTTGCAGGGACTTTGTTGAAATGATTATTGTGTCCCTTGCCGGGACGGTTTATGATTTGTTGTTTCCATTCTTTGCCCTTAACTGTGATTGTTATTTGGGTGAGGAAGAGTGATAAAGCACGAAGGGTGATGTCGTGCCATGTTATTGATTATGCACGAAGGTTAATGTCGTGACATGTTTTATTGATTATGCACGAAGGTTAATGCCGTGCCATGTTTTATTGATTATGCACGAAGGATCATGTTGTGCCTTGTTATTGAACCATGTACGAAGGATCATGCCGTACCATGGATGTGAGGATGAGAGTAAAAGCACGAAGGGTGATGTCGTGCACTTTATTTGCTATTTGGTGAGGATGAGAGTAAAAGCGCGAAGGGTGATGCCGTGCACTTTATTTGCTGTTTCATTGACTTGATGTTACTTGTTTTTTTTTTCATTATACTTTGTTTTCCTTGTGGATTTATTAACTGTTGTTAATTGTTGAGTTCTTTTGAGATATTCCTTGTTGAGTTGTTACTTGATTATTTCTCGTTAGCTTGTGGTATACATACATATATATAGAACTGCATAGGTTTATGTGGGTGTCTGGTCCTAGGCTTGTCACTACTTCGCCGGGATAGGCCAGGCACTTACCAGCACATGGGGTCGGTTGTGCTGATACTGCACTTCTGTGCGTTTTTGCACAGGTCCAGGTTTCGATCAGGAGCAGCAGCGGTAGATCTTTCGCGTGGAAGTTGATCATATTTGAGACCGAGGTAGCTTGCAGGCGTCCGCAGGTCCCGGCGTCTCTTCCTTTTATTTATGTCATTAGCTGTAGTCTCCTTGTTCCGAGACAAACAGATTATGTTATATTTCTTTTAGACTTTTATGTGTAGTATTCGATAGTAGTTCGTGAGCTGGTGACTCCACGTCTCGGGTAGAGAATTTCGGTATCGGTTACCTTTGAAACTACTTATTTCTATTTTTATAAAGTCTTCCGTAATTGTTTAATTAAGATTATGATTTTGGTTGTTAAATTGAGTATGAAGTATTGTTAAAAACAGGATAGTGTGAATAAAGAGGCTTGCCTAGCTACCATGAGTAGGCGCCATCACGATCCCGATGTTGGGGGAAAATTTGGGTCGTGACAAGTTGGTATCAGAGCTCTAGGTTACATAGGTCTCACCACTCACGAACAAGCTTAGTAGAGTTTGAGAGGTAGGTACGGAGACATCTGTACTTGTTCTCCAGAATCTATTGAGTTAGGAAAAGTCTCTCATTTGTTCTTTCTTATCGTGCGAATTCATTCTTCAAATGTTAAATTGAATTTCTACTCTTGTCTTCCCACGGATGGCGTAGTCACGTACCGCTTCTTCAGCCGAACAATGGCACGGGATGGTGATAGATCAACTACGCCTTGAAAAGTCTTACAGAGGACGGATAGGTTTCACCAAACTCTTCGCTACCACCTTCAGTGGTGCATCTTTGGAGAACCCACGAGATTGTGCTTGACCGCTGTTATGAGGAATTACAGAACGTGGGAATAGTCGAATGCGAGGGGGGTTAATTTTACTGTGCTTCGGATGGCAAACACAAGTAGTGGGAAGATAATGTAATTACCACACCAGTTATGGTTCTAACAGAAGATGCAATCATATCAGGAGGTCACCTAATGAATCGTGTGGGGTTTCAATGGACGTTGACGTCCGGTTGATTTGTTGGAGTCTTGAAGTACAAATATTGTGAATTATTGGAATGTGTATATATATGGTATGGAAAGGTCCTCCAAATAATTTATACATTAAGGTTGGTTCTTTTCATGGGGAAGAGTCGTCCCAAAGAACAATGAAGAGTATATGAGTAAATGGGGTAGCTCAACAGTGTTAAGCCAACATAGCAAAAGAGGAACTTGACTGTCGATGTTTGTGGCAAGCCTACGAAGAGGGCAAGCCGGCCAATGCAACGCTATCTACTAAACTCTATTTTAAGAAAATGTTCTGAAGACGTCACCCCCGAGATTCTCTACAATATGTAGTATATGCGATCTGAACGGTTGTACCAGGTCACAATGACTGTGTCCGAATATATATTGTCATGAGCAATAAGTTAACCGAGCCTTAAAGGAATTGCTGTGAATGTGGAATTTTGGAGAAATACAATTTTAGGAAAGCACTCAGGCTACACGCTCCATTGCAGTTAATAATTGTCCTACATGGCCAGCCAGATGTAGAGGTCAGGATGTTAGAGGTGGAGGTGAAAATTTTAGAGGTAGAGACCCAGCCATTGATAAAATTTTTATGATATGAGGGAGGTCACTACACCAGATGTGGTGATCACACGTATAATTCAGATTGTTATAGACAGAATAATTTTCCCTTAGTTTGATTTGGTTTTTGAAAGAAAATTTTGGCGAGTCCTTTTAACATGCTCCATTCATGAGTGAGCATCGTAATCATCAAATCTGCTTATGAAAATACTCACATTGAGATATTACATGAGGATAGACATCACTATTATTAGGTTTTAGTCACTAAAATATCCATGAGGCTAAGAGTGACTTTATATTACTTATTACAGTGGGTTTTGATATAATATTCGAGATAACTAATTTTAATCGTTAATTATGCGCCCTATCAGTATGAGGTCTCATTTTATGTCGTGATTATCTTTGACGGACAATTATTGAAAGGAAGAAGGAAAGGAAATGAAAAATTTCAGATGATATGATGTGCAAGCACTGTGATTCAGAGTTGAGGATGAGATCCTCCAATTTTTGGCATAATGTGAAATATTTCTAAGCCGAGCTTCAAGCTTGCGGTGGATATCATATGAGGACTAGGTCCTGGTAGTAAGAGTTTATGTGTTTAAAATTCTTTTTTTGTGAAATTAATATTTTCGTATTGCATTCGTAAATAAGTATCATGTCCGTTAGGACTATTTGACAATTCTTGTATAGTTTCTATTCATATTTAGCCATTTCTATTTTGAAACTGTTAAGCTTAGCCTTTGAGACGAGCACCAGGTAAGGATAAATATGACGCATTAATTCGGGAAAATAATCACGAGGTCTCCATACCTCATTCAGAGTAAAGTGGGATTTGTAGAATAAGGTATTTGATAACACGTAGTTAATTGGCAATGTTGTAATTTAGGGACGACTCCTATCGTCGAAGTCATGGTTATGTGTATAAGTATGAGGTGTTCATGCCTTAGTTAGACCGGTTCGTGATAGTCTTTATAGATGACATCCTGGTATACTCCCGCAGCCAGGAAGAGCACAAGCAACACCTCAGAGCGGTTCTTCGGACACTGAAAGATAATCAACTATATGCCAAATTTTCAAAATATGAGTTCTGGTTGAGTTCGATGGCATTTATGGGTCATATCGTATCAGTGGAGGGTATTCAGGTGGACCCGAAGAAGATTGAGGCAGTCTAGAATTGGCCTCGACCAGCTTCAGTGACTGAGATCCGGAGTTTCTTGGGATTGGCAGGTTACTACCGTCGATTTGTAGAGGGTTTTTCTTCTATTGCAGCCCCGATGACCAGGTTGACCCAGAAGGGTGTCCAGTTCCAGTGGTCAGAGGAGTGTGAGGCGAGCTTTCAGAAGCTCAAGACAGCCTTGACCACCGCACCAGTGTTGATACTACCTACGGGTGCAGGGCCTTATATAGTTTATTGTGACGCATCTCGTACAGGGCTTGGAGCGGTATTGATGCAGGATGGTAAGGTTATCGTTTATGCTTCGAGACAATTAAAAATACATGAGAAAAATAATCCAGTACATGATCTTGAGTTAGCAGCAGTGGTGCATGTGATTCACGTCCAGGCAACGGTCGTAGTCAATATAACTTGGTTTAATAAGTCCAAGATCGATCCCACAGAGAATTAACCTATCAATCACAACTTTCACAACCCAAGAGTACTTACGAATCAAGTTCCCAAAATTTAGAATATCTTTGTGTATGATTTTCGAATAGCTAGTTTGCAAGAATTAAAGAATGCTTTAAAAGAAAGAATTGAATGTTGAATAAAATAATATAGAGAAAGACTAAGGTATTGATTTCCCCTATTGACGGAATCCCTTATCGTTATGCTCATACAAATTGTTAATATATTCTATCAATCATGAACGCTATGTGTATCGTAACCCTCTCCCGAGCAATTACAATAATTTACTAGTGCACTCTCCCGAGCTACCCTAGCTAGCTTTAGTTTGAATAGTTCACTTTAGATTGCACCCAAGACTTCGTTATTCCTAATCCCGTCTTTACGCCTAAAATTATAGAATCCTCTAATAACCTAGGTGTGGTGTTATTCAACAATAAACCTAAATATGCACTCTTTTCCAAGTTATGCACACTAAATAGGCACAGACTAATTGGGACGTCTACCAATTAACTACAATAAGAATGAAGTTGAACAAATAGAAATCTAAGTCACAATTTGTAATCACATAAACGATAAGTTCATCTATCAATAAGTTCCATCAAAACCTTAGAAAAGAATTTAGCTACTCATGCTTGAAGAAACAAAAAGAATAATAATTGAAATCATAAAGAATTGCTTGATATAAAAATAAAGAAAGAGTTTGAGAGGAATCTCTCCTACTAAAACCTTGCAAAAGTATTCAAGAAATAAAGTACATGCCTCTATGGGGCAAACTAGGAGTTTATATAGAGGTTTTAGAGCTAAGAAAACAAATTAGAGTCCAATTAGGATAACTGCCGCTGGGACCTTCGCGGTTTGTTCGCGGCCGCGAGCGGACCGCGAACAGTCAAGATTCAGAGGGCTTCGTTTCTCGCGGTTCATCCGCGACCGCGAGTGGACCGCGGATGAACAGTGCTTCTGTTTCTTCACTGCTTCGTCCAGCCCTCTTCACTTTAGCTCTTCTCTTGGCCTTTTCATCAACTTATGGCTTCAAAATGGCTTTTTAAAGTATCCAATGCATCACATGTACCTGTAAAACACAATCAAACACTAATCAAAGCATTTTGTCCTTTTAACAACATTGTTCTCATAATAAAGTGTGATTATTTAGGGTATAATTATAGTCAAATTCACCTATTATCAATACCCCACACTTAAACCTTTGCTCGTCCTCGAGCAACCTTTAATCACACCTTAGGCCAATTAAAAATTTTTGTCTCCCCCAAAATATGTCACAAAAGCTTATTATACATGAACAACCTAAGATATGTATACTCTTTACTTAACTGTAAATTCTCATGCCCGCACGTTATTACTTACTTTACTTATTACCAAAATCTTGCAAATTTACCTTCTTCCTCTTGAATTACATGCCCTCACAAAAGTTATTGAGAGAAGTTCCCACACATTAACAATTCAAATACATGGAACTTATAGATATCAGGAAAATTCACTCACTCTCAACAAAGAACATTTATATGAGTACAGACACACCATAAGCTTGCCCCTAGTGTAATACTCCACTAATCGAGTTATCCAATCATAGATCAAGAGGTCTTTAAGGGTTGTAATGTAGGCTATGGGACGGGTAGGATACTTTTGGGTGTAGTGACTAACCTCCCTAAGCACTTTTCTTTTCTCTTTCACCACTTTCCCTTTTAGTTTTCTCCCTTATGTCTCCCGAAAACATTTATTCACCTTTATTGGCTTTTAATCCCCATTTTTCTTTTGTTGGTGTAACTGGCCTTTGTAATTTTCATATATACATTGATATCGCTCTTTTTCTCATTGCTTTGCAGCACATTTATATTATTTTGGCCAGCTTACTATTTTCTATCATTTATTCTTGATTTTTCCTTTTCAATTTCCCTTCACCCCACACTTAAACTTTTGCATATTCATTACAATACAAGTGCTTCTAGGAGGTAAAGTAGAACAAAATATAATAATTTGAAGAACATTCAAGGGTTATCAAAGAAATAGGCTTGAAGCTCAAAGGGGTTAACTAAGATATAATGTACGGGTGAATTCATGTCTATTGATATATGGGGTTACACAAAGAAATGCCTCTATCCTTTCTACAACCAAACAACTTCTATTTCGCTTTGCAAACACACAGGGCAAGTTCTAGGCATCATGTACAACATACAATGTAAGTAAAAACCTCACACACACATGGCATGCAACTCATTCGGAATCCGGTTTATCTACAAAGTCCTATCGATGTTCAAGCAAGCATTATTGTGCAATTTAAGGCATATTGAGATTCTACAATCAAGCTTAGAAGATACATTCTCAAGTTCAATTTACGCTTTTGCTAATGTGCATGTTCGGGGTTACATTTTGCCCTTTTACCTCTAATCCTAAGAAAAGAAAAATCTACCTAACCCGGTTCAAATAAAAACCCTTGGAAAAGAACCGTGGTCAAAAGAAAAACCAAGGGGGGATGATACATTACCTATAAAAAGAAAATAAAAGAAAGAAAAATTCCTACGTGGACTACTTCCCTCAAGAGTAGTTGTCCTAAATAGTCCGTCATCAGGAAGAGTCCTCTACTAATATTTTTGGATTTTTAAAATTTTCTGATTTTTTTGTATTTTTATTATTTTATATTACTTACTACACTAATATATACATCATGTACAAGATACGTTTCCCACCCCACACTTAAAAATATGCCATGTCCTCATGGCATAATAATACATGTATAGCACAGAAGGGTGAGACAACTTACCTGGGATCTACCCCGTGTCTAGCCACTTTATCACTTTCTTTTTCACCATATCCTTCAAATTCGGGTTCAGCCTTCTTTTGCGTTTCCTAGAAGGTTTGTGCCCCTCTTCCCGGAGAATCTTGTGCATGCAGTATGCAAGGCTGATCCCCTTTATGTCTGCCATGGTCCACCCAATGGCAGGTTTTGCATTCTTTTAGTACCTTATAAGCTTTTGAGCCTGCACATCTAACAAACCAGATAAACTAATAATAGGTAAAGTGGAGTTAGGACCTGGAAATTCATACCCGAGATGAGATGGTAGTGGTTTAAGCTCCAGCTTTGGTGGCTCTTCTATGGATGGCTTTGCAGGAGGGGTCTCTCTTTTCTCTAAATGTAGAGGCTCGAATTCAAGCTCTCTCTCCCAAAACCCCCTGCCTTCCAAAGATAGTACCCATTCTGCTAAACTTTCACCATTTACCTCTTCCAAGTTCATCAGGCATGCTTGAAGTGGATCTTCAATGGTCAACTCTGCATCATCTGTCTCCACTATCACATCAACCGCATCAATGAGAGAGCAATTTGCGAACTCACTAGGGCGCCTCATGGATTTTTGCACATTGAATATGATTTCCTCATCATTCAACCTCATCTTGAGTTCCCCAGTCTCACAATCAATTAGAGCTCTCCCGGTGGCTAGGAATGGTCTTCCTAAGATTAGGGGAATTTCTTCGTCGACCCTGCAATCAAGAATAACAAAATCGGCGGGAAACACGAACTTCCCAACCTGGATTAGCACATCATCTATAATACCAAATGGACGCTTAACCGTCCTGTCAGCAAGTTGTAAAAGCATAGAGGTGGGTCTGGCTCTCCCAATACCTAACCTCTTATAGATAACTAAGGGCATGAGATTAATGCTTGCCCCCAAATCACATAAAGCCTTAGTAAAGGCATAATTCCCTATAGTGCATGGGATGGTGAAGCTACCTGGATCGGATAGCTTCTCAGCAATGGGTCTGGAGACTACTGCACTACAAGTCTGTGTAAGTGTAACTGTGGCCAAGTCTTGGAAATCAAATTTCCGCGACATCAAATCCTTCATCATCTTAGCATAACCATGCATTTCTTTTAAAGCTTCAATTAATGGAATGTTTACCTGGATTTGCTTGAGCATCTCGAAGAACTTTTTGTATTGCTCCTCTTTCTAGTGTTTGGCCAACCTTTGGGGGAATGGTGGTGGAGGCCTCTTCTTCCCAGTGACTTGGGATTTTTCTTTTTCTATCACTTTTTCATCAATCTGCTGCTCTACCTTTTCCATTACTTTTTCATTTTCAGCAATTGGCTGGACTGTGGCTTTTGTCAATCCTGTGGATTCATCCAGTTCAATGGGCAATGGCGTAGGTGTCTCAGCCTGTCTGTCAATATTTTCACTTTCATTCTCAGCATCAAGATCTCTACCGCTTCTCAGAGTTACTGCCATTATTTGCTTTGGGATTTGGTCCTTTGGGTTCGTTTGTGTATCTGCAGGTAATTTCCCTTGAGGCTGATTGTTTAGTGACATAGCAATCTGCCCCATCTGCACTTCCATATTTTTGATTGTTGCGTCATGTGCATCTATTCTCTCATTGGTTTTGGCATTTGACCCGATTACCTGCTGCATCATAGCTTTCAATTCTGCAAACCCATCGTCATGTCTACCCCCTTGCTGTGGTGGAGGTGGATAATATCCCTGCTGCTGATTGCCGAAATTCCTGAGGTCTAGGATATGGAGCCATGTTGTGTGGTGGCCTCATACCTGCTGCATTGAATTGTGGCTGGGGAGGTCTGTATTGCATTGGAGCCTGTTGGCCCCGGTTTTGATTACCTTGTCGCTGTCCTCCATAGTTAGCCACATAGTTCATATCTTCATGCTGATGATGATGTTCTTGGTCTACAGCCCATGGATTACCTATGGGTTGGCTAATGCAAGATGTGCATAAACCACCATTGGTAGTATCTACAATGTGAACTTGTTGCTTAACCCCTGATTCTTCCATCTTCTTTGTCAGGATGCTCATCTGTGTCAATATAGTTGCCACGTTCTCCTCTAGAGTGTTGGATGGATCCAGAGGTACAGAGTGTACTACTGGTGTGATAGGAGCATTCCTGGACGTCCACCCGGAATTTTGAGCCATCTTGTCTAGCAAATTTTGGCCCTCTCTCCAAGTCTTGCTCAGAAAAGCCCCACCTGCTGAAGCATCTACAATATTCTTCATACTGTCTGAAAGTCCCATGTAGAACCTTTGACCCAACATCTGTTCAGGAATCCCATGGTGAGGACACATAACAAGCATGCCTTTGAATCTCCCCCAAGTTTCATGTAGTGTTTCCAATGGTTTCTGTTTGAAGCTCACAATCTCATCAATTTGTTGAGCTGTTTTGTTGGGTGGATGGAACTTGTTGTGGAATTGTTTGACTAACTCATCCCAAGTTGCAATGGAGTTTATGGGGAGTGAGTTTAGCCATATCTGTGCTGCTCCTGTAACTGAGAATGGAAAAAGTAGTAATCTGATAGCTTCCGGAGTTACATTCGGTTGCCTTTGTGTTTTGCATATTGATAGAAAGTTTTTGAGGTGTTGCTGTGGATCTTCAACCTGAGACCCAGAGAATAATCCCTTGTTTTGCAACAAGTGAAGCATGTTGTTGGTAATCTGGAAAGACTCAGCTTGAATTGCTGGCACAACGATGGCAGTTGCCAAATTATCCGCTGTGGGTTGTGCCCAGTCGAACAATGCACCTTCTTGTGCCTCCTGTGCCTCTTGCATGTTTAGCCCGGCTTGTTGGTTTTGAGCGTTCATGTCACCCATGTCGAAGTCTAGTTTGATTGGTTGTTGAGATTGTTGAATTTGTTTGATGGCTTTGTTGCGCACCCGGAAGGTTTGCTCGGGGTCTGAGAGTCCTTCAATTAGTTCTCCAGTCCTTGCAGATTTTCTAGGCATGCACCTGAATACCCAAATCAACAAACGTCAAAATATTCAATGTAGAGTGTAGAAAGAACCTGAATACACAAGAGTCTTGAAGTTCTGGTAATGGCAATTGATAATTCCGTTAATTCCCCGGCAACGGCGCCAAAATTGATTCACGTCCAAGCAACGGTCGTAGTCAATATAACTTGGTTTAATAAGTCCAAGATCGATCCCACAGAGAATTAACCTATCAATCACAACTTTCACAACCCAAGAGTACTTACGAATCAAGTTCCCAAAATTTAGAATATCTTTGTGTATGATTTTCGAATAGCTAGTTTGCAAGAATTAAAGAATGCTTTAAAAGAAAGAATTGAATGTTGAATAAAATAATATAGAGAAAGACTAAGGTATTGATTTCCCCTATTGACGGAATCCCTTATCGTTATGCTCATACAAATTGTTAATATATTCTATCAATCATGAACGCTATGTGTATCGTAACCCTCTCCCGAGCAATTACAATAATTTACTAGTGCACTCTCCCGAGCTACCCTAGCTAGCTTTAGTTTGAATAGTTCACTTTAGATTGCACCCAAGACTTCGTTATTCCTAATCCCGTCTTTACGCCTAAAATTATAGATTCCTCTAATAACCTAGGTGTGGTGTTATTCAACAATAAACCTAAATATGCACTCTTTTCCAAGTTATGCACACTAAATAGGCACAGCTAATTGGGACGTCTACCAATTAACTACAATAAGAATGAAGTTGAACAAATAGAAATCTAAGTCACAATTTGTAATCACATAAACGATAAGTTCATCTATCAATAAGTTCCATCAAAACCTTAGAAAAGAATTTAGCTACTCATGCTTGAAGAAACAAAAAGAATAATAATTGAAATCATAAAGAATTGCTTGATATAAAAATAAAGAAAGAGTTTGAGAGGAATCTCTCCTACTAAAACCTTGCAAAAGTATTCAAGAAATAAAGTACATGCCTCTATGGGGCAAACTAGGAGTTTATATAGAGGTTTTAGAGCTAAGAAAACAAATTAGAGTCCAATTGGGATAACTGCCGCTGGGACCTTCGCGGTTTGTTCGCGGCCGCGAGCGGACCGCGAACAGTCAAGATTCAGAGGGCTTCGTTTCTCGCGGTTCATCCGCGACCGCGAGTGGACCGCGGATGAACAGTGCTTCTGTTTCTTCACTGCTTCGTCCAGCCCTCTTCACTTTAGCTCTTCTCTTGGCCTTTTCATCAACTTATGGCTTCAAAATGGCTTTTTAAAGTATCCAATGCATCACATGTACCTGTAAAACACAATCAAACACTAATCAAAGCATTTTGTCCTTTTAATAACATTGTTCTCATAATAAAGTGTGATTATTTAGGGTATAATTATAGTCAAATTCACCTATTATCAGCATGCCTTGAAGATCTGGAGGTATTATCTATATGGTGTGACGTGTGAGGTATACACTGATCACAAAAGCCTACAGTACTTGTTCAAGCAAAAGGAGTTGAATCTACGATAACGGAGATGGTTAGAGTTGCTGAAAGACTATGATGTTACTATCTTATATCACCCAGGTAAGGCCAATGTGGTGGCCGATGCATTGAGTAGAAAGTCTGCCAGCATGGGTAGTCTTGCATTCATTCCGGTCAGTCAAAGACCATTTGCTCTAGATGTCCAGGCCTTAGCCAACCGGTTCGTGAGATTAGACATTTCTGAGCCTAGCAGGGTGTTAGCCTGCACGGTCGCTCGTTCTTCTCTATTAGAGCGTATCCGTGAGAGGAAATTTGATGATCCTCATTTGCGTGATTTGAGAGATACAGTACAGCGGGGAGGTGCCACAAAGGTAAATCTAGATGATGATGGGGTATTGAGATTGCGGGGTCGAGTTTGTGTGCCCAATGTCGAAGGGATTCGAGAGTTGATCTTAGCGGAGGCCCATAGTTCGCGGTATTCTATTCACCCAGGCGCCGCAAAGATGTACCAGGACTTACGGCAACACTATTGGTGGCGGAGAATGAAGAAAGATATCGTTGCGTATGTCGCTCGGTGTCTAAATTGTCAGCAGGTGAAATATGAGCACCAGAGGCCTGGTGGTGTATTCCAGAGGATTGAGATTTCCGAATAGAAATGGGAGAGGATCACTATGGACTTCGTTACAGGACTTCCTTTGACTCGGAGGAAATTTGATGCTATTTGGTTCATTGTTGATAGGCTGACCAAGTCAGCTCACTTTATTCCAGTATCTGTCTCCTACTCATCGGGGAGGTTAGCAGAGATTTACATTAGGGAGATTGTTCGACTTCATGGGGTGCCGGTATCTATTATCTCCGATCGGGGTACCCAGTTTACCTCGCGGTTCTGGAGAGCGATCCAGCAGGAGTTAGGCACCCAGGTTCAGCTGAGTACAGATTTCACCCTCAGACAGATGGCCAGTCCGAGAGGACTATTCATATTCTAGAGGACATGCTTCGAGCATGTGTTATTGATTTCGGAGGCTCGTGGGACCAGTTTCTGCCATTAGCAGAGTTCGCCTACAACAACAGCCACCAGTCCAGCATCCAGATGGCCCCGTATGAGGTGTTGTATTGTAGGCGATGTCGATCTCCAGTTGGATGGTTTGAACCGGGAGAGGCTCGGTTGTTGGGTACAGATTTAGTTCAGGAGGCCTTGGATAAGGTCAAGACTATCCAAGAGAGATTGCGTTCAACTCAGTCCAGACAGAAGACTTATGCGGATCGTAAGGTTCGAAATGTAGATTTCATGGTTGGTGAGCGAGTATTCGGGCAAGCTCAGCCCTAGGTATATTGGTCCATTTGAGATTCTAGACCGAGTAGGAGGGGTGGCTTACAGACTAGCTTTGCCGCCTAGCTTATCAGCCGTGCATCCAGTTTTTCATGTATCTATGCTTCGGAGATACCACGGCGATCCCACACATGTGTTAGACTTCAATACTGTCCAATTGGACAATGATTTATCCTATAAGGAGGAGCCGGTAGCTATTCCAGATCGGCAGGTTCGATAGTTGAGGTCGAAGAATTTTCCTTCTGTGCGAGTTTAGTGGAGGGGACAGCTTCCTGAGGCATCGACCTAGGAGTCCGAATCTGACATGCCGAGCCAATATCCTCATTTATTCCATGACTCGAGTACTTCTTTCTTTTGTCCGTTCGAGGACGAACGGTTGTTTTAGAGGTGGAGAATGTGACGACCCAAAGGGTCATCACTTGTTTTATTAACCATTTCGAGCTTCTGAGGCCTTGAAAACCTCATTTTATATTGCCTCGATTTACATGCACGATCCGGCCATGTAGCCAGAAAGTTTTTGTGATAGAAAATATGAATTCTATGAGAAATTTGGAGAAAAATGATATTAATGTTGATATAGTTGACTTCGGTCAACATTTTTGGTAAACGGACCCGGACTCGAGATTGGATGGTCCCGGAAGGTCCGTAGGAAAATATGGGACTTAGACATGTGTCCGGAGTCGAATTCTGAGGCCTAGAGCCCAAGTTATGAATTTTTCTGTGAAATTGTTTTTGATGTAATTATTAAAGGAAAATGAATTAATTGACCTTGGTGTCGGGCTCGTATTTTGGTTCCGACGTCCGGTACAAGTCTTAAATATTATATATGTGTTTTCCGCAAAGTTTGGTGACATTCGGATGTCGTTTGATATGTTTTGGACCTTGAGTTCCAAGTTTGAAAGTTTTGAAAACCAAAAGTATGGATATCATGAATTCGAGGCTTGATTTGATGAAAACGAGTTGATATTGGCAATGTGATCGCACGAACAAGTTCGTAATGTGTTTTTAATGTTTTGTACATATTTGGTTTGGAGCCTGGGGGGCTCGGGTAGAGATTTGATAGACCGTTGGATCAATTTCTGAATTTTAACACTGCTGGTTTTTCACCCAGCTGTTGGCTTCGCAATTGCGAAGACTTTCTCGCAATTGCGATATGTCCCCAGGCTGGCCATGGTTCGCAAATGCGAACCAATCTTCGCAAATGCGAAGATGGCAGGGGAGTGAAGGGGTTCGCAAATGCGAACAATACCTCGCAAATGCGAGGCCTTAAGTAAAAGGCCTATCTTCGCAAATGCGACTAAAATGTCGCAAATGCGAAGGCCCTTGATCCAGCCTTGTTAGCAAATGCGAACTCCCTAGAATTTGCCTTGGCTTCGCAAATGCGAACAAAAGTTTGCAAATGCGAACTTCCCATCCTTAGCTTATTTTTCAAACTCCAGAAATTGGTCGGGGTTCGCAATTGCGAACCCATGCTCGCAAATGCGAACACAGGGACCTGTAAATCACGATTTCCAGCTCCATTTTTCACATTTCACAACCCAAAAACCTCCCTTGGCGATTTTTCACGAACTCCCTCTTCTTCAAAGCGATTGTAAGTCACTTTTTACTTAATTCTTTCAATTCCTAACAACATTAAACATGTTTTTCAATAGAAATCAAAGGTTTTCAAGGTAGAATTTCTTGTTTTTGGTAGAATATAGGGTTTTCATGAATTGGGTAGTTGGACCTCGAATTGAGGTCCGATTTGAAACAAATCATATACTTGAACTCGTGGGGGGATGGATAACCGGATTTTGATCCGAACCCTGAGTTCCGACCATGTGGGCTCGGGGTCGATATTTACTATTCCGAGCAGAATGTTGTAAAAGTTGTAATTGGCCTTATGAATCAGTTTGTTGAGTAATATTGATGATATTAAATCATTTGTGTATAGATACGATTGGATTGGAGCCAAATTTGAAAGGAAAGGGCATTGCCACGGATTGAATTGTTCATAAACATTCGAGGTAAGTGTTTGTTCTATCCTAGCTTGAGGGAATAGGATTATGTGCTATGTGATATGTGATCGAGTGCGGTGTATGGGCTATGGTGACGAGCATCCATACACTGGCATCTAGCATGACCGTGAATCGTTGTTAATACTTGTTGTGAGACATATTTGAAGTAAATTGTTGAACCCTTGCCGGGTTGTAGAATTGTTATTGTTCTCCCTTGTCGGGACTTGTTGTGAAGTGAGATATTGATTGCCCTTGCAGGGACTTTGTTGAAATGATTATTGTGTCCCTTGCCGGGACGGTTCATGATTTGTTGTTTCCATTCTTTGCCCTTAATTGTGATTGTTATTTGGGTGAGGAAGAGTGATAAAGCACGAAGGGTGATGTCGTGCCTTGTTATTGATTATGCACGAAGGTTAATGTCGTGCCATGTTTTATTGATTATGCACGAAGGTTAATGTCGTGCCATGTTTTATTGATTATGCACGAAGGATCATGTCGTGCCTTGTTATTGAACCATGTACGAAGGATCATGTCGTACCATGGATGTGAGGATGAGAGTAAAAGCACGAAGGGTGATGCCGTGCACTTTATTTACTATTTGGTGAGGATGAGAGTAAAAGCACGAAGGGTGATGCCGTGCACTTTATTTATTGTTTCATTGACTTGATATTACCTGTTTTTTTTCCATTATACTTTGTTTTCCTTGTGGATTTATTAACTGTTGTTAATTGTTGAGTTCTTTTGAGATATTCCTTGTTGAGTTGTTACTTGATTATTTCTCGTTAGCTTGTGGTATACATATATATATAGAACTGCACAGGTTTATGTGGGTGTCTGGTCCTAGGCTTGTCACTACTTCGCCGGGATAGGCCAGGCACTTACCAGCACATGGGGTCGGTTGTGCTGATACTGCACTTCTATGCGTTTTTGCACAGGTCCAGGTTTCGATCAGGAGCAGCAGCAGTAGATCTTTCGCGTGGAAGTTGATCATATTTGAGGCCGAGGTAGCTTGCAGGCGTCCGCAGGCCCGACGTCTCTTCCTTTTATTTATGTCATTAGCTGTAGTCTCCTTGTTCCGAGACAAATAGATTATGTTATATTTCTTTCAGACTTTTATGTGTAGTATTCGATAGTAGTTCGTGAGTTGGTGACTCCACGTCTTGGGTAGAGGATTTCAGTATCGGTTACCTTGAAACTACTTATTTCTATTTTTATAAAGTCTTTCGCAATTGTTTAATTAAGATTATGATTTTGGTTGTTAAATTGAGTATGAAGTATTGTTAAAAACAGGATAGTGTGAATAAAGAGGCTTGCCTAGCTACCACGAGTAGGCGTCATCACGATCCCGATGTTGGGAAAAATTTGGGTCGTGACAACAACGGACCGTTATTCGCCATGGCTCTGATACCACATTGTTGGGAAAAAAATAATATTTCCCCTATGAATAATATCCATGATAAATAATAATAACACAAGATAGTAACAATAATACCAAATCTTTTGACGGGGTAAAATATAATGTCTGAGTGGAAAAATATTATCATTATAATATTATAACTTACTAGTGTCAAGAGACTACTACAACTTCGAAAGAAATAATTCTTTTTATTTAAATACCTCACTATAATAGTACTCACACTCACTATTTATCTCACACACTACAATCTGTGGATTACTCTCTCAAGCCTTTATTGCTTCTCTATGTTTTTGGCATGTTTACAATGAGGAATGTAGTTGCTATTTGTGGCAGTAAATGGCCACCAACGGAACCAATCAGATTGTTTGGTTTGTTGCAAGTTGTAAGATGGGAAAACCCCAAAAAGAAATTCCAAATTAGTTTTGCTAATTGTTCTGCAGAGCCCACCATTTGCCTTTCTTTAATCCAATCACTATTTTTCTTTTTCACTTATTATTTGAGAACTAGACCCATACTCGGGAGCCTTGGAGCAACGATTAGGTTGTTTTTGTGTGGCCTATAGGTCATGTGTTCGAACCGTGGAATCAGCCACTGATTCTTACATAAGTTCTTGCATCAGGATATGCTACCTGCATCACACCCTTTTCTATGCAACCCTTACCCGAACCATGCGTGAACGTAAAATTCTTTGTGCATGTCACGGCCCAAACCCGCACTAGTCGTGATGGCGCCTCTCGTGAAGATAAGGCCAGCCAACTAACCCAATTCATCTCTTTCAAAATAATTTAACATGAATAAATTTCAAAAACACGACTTAATGACATTAAGTAACGATATTTACAACCCAACACAGCCCATCTAGGGTGTCACAAGTCACGAGCATCTAGAAGGATTTTGAAACAACTACAAATCATGTAATACATAGAAATAAATCTGGAATAAAAAAGAAGAAATCTGGTACCGCGAACCCTGGCGGTCACCTTGCTCGGCTACGATAGTAAATCCTCATCCAGCTCAAAGCCGCTACCGGGTAAACCAATACCTGCATCTCCACGTGAGGTGCAGGGAGTAAAGTGAGTACTCCAACTCAATGAGTAATAAAGATAAATGATAACTGAGCAGCAAGAAACCACATAAAGCAAGCCATAATGCTATATAGAACAATGTAACCCTTTGAGACATCTATACTTTCAAAAATCACTATAACATTGCTGCGGCGCGCAGCTTGATCCATGCTTAGTCTAGAAATGCACATAAGCCACTTTAGCAATATTAAAATAATAGTTCTCGGCTCAAAATGCCAATAAAATATTGTTTAAGTTTTCAAATCTTAGAAAAAATGGCTGACTTGGCAAAATAGTATTAAGACCGTGGATGGAGATCAAGTAATATGCAAAGTAATGCGAAAATAGTGATATCAATTCCTGAAGGATTCACATAGTTGGCACAAATCCCAAACATGGCAATCAGCCCAAATTATGATAATAACAAGTAGTTTCAGTCAAATAAGTAGTAATTTCATCAATCGGGACGGACCAAGTCACAATCCTAAACGGTGCTCTACCCCACGCTCGCTATCTGACGTGCAAGTCACCTCAATACAACACTGTGATGTGCAAATTCGGGGTTTCAAACCCTCAGACTATCATTTACAATCATTACTCACCTCAAACCAGAGAAATCTCTAGCTCGCGACGCCTTTGCCCCTCCAATCGGCCTCCACGCGCGTTGAATCTATCCAACATCAGAGCGAATATATCATAATATGCTAAGGGAACAATACCTAATCGAAAAAAATCAAAATATAGCAAAAATCTCGAAACTAGCAAACCCGAGCCCCGGGCCCACTTCTCAAAAAATTAAAATATTCACATTACTTGATTCCTCATCTCGCCACGAGTCTATACATATTAAAAATATCCAATTCCGATATCATTTGGTCCTTAAAATAATCATTTTATATTTTGAAAGATTTCATCAATTTTCTGCCCAAATTCCATCCCAAATCATGAAATAAATGATGAATCCAATGATAGATTCATGTAATTTAGCCAAATCTGAGTTAGAATCACTAACCCCGATGAGTTTCTTGAACTACCTTTGAAAAAGTGCCAAAATCCGAGCTCTCTATGTCAAAATATCAAATAAAACCCAAAACCCCATATTTATAGAGTAGCCCCAGATTTTCACCTTCGCGGTAGCACAAAAATGACCGCGGTCCGCGCAAAACAAGTGCAGTCCGCGCTAAGATGAACACGGCCGTGCCAACTTTGACTGCAGTGACAGGCTTGAATATTTTGGCCATAACTTTCGCTATAGATGTCCAAATTTAATATCTTTACCTTTCTGGAAACTAGACACGAAGGGCTACAACTTTTGTATTTGAACCAACTCAAAATTCCTTGTAGATCAAAAGATATGAGCTTCCGATGTAGGACCAGCGACCTGTAGCTCTTCATGACTGCGGCCGCGGTCACTTTTACGCACCCAGCACAAGGCCAACGCGCCACACACTAAAAATGACTGCCCCATCCATTTTCTAAGTTCTGGGATGTTCGTACTCGCTTAAAACTCACCCGAAACACGGCTGAGGCCCCTGGGACCTCAACAAAAAGCACCAATGCATCCTAAAATATTATTCAACATCGTTCTAATCATCAAAGCACCTCAAACAACATCAAATTACCGAAAACTCATCGAATTCAAGCCTAATTTTCTCAAAACTTCCAAAATACACATTCGATCAAATAACTGACCAAACCACATCCGAATGACCACAAATTTTGCACGTATATCCCAAATCAACTAGCAAAGCTACAAAAACTCTCAGAATTCCATTCCGACTCTCGGATCATAATCTCACCTATCAACCGGAATTTGCCAAAATGCTAACTTCGCCAAATCAAGCATAATTCTACACCGGACCTCCAAAATAAATTCTGATCACACTCCTAAGTCATAAATCATCCCCGAATCTAACCGAATCATCGTAATTCAAGTCAAAGCCCTCTAACACAATAGTCAACATCCGGTTGACGTTTCCAACTTAAGACTTCCTTAAAGAGACTAAGTGTCTCATTTCTTATCAAAACCAATCCAAAATAACTCTAATACACCACATACCGATAACAAAACATAAATAAGCATAAAATAGGGGAAACATAGCGGTAACTCATGAGATGACGGGTCAGGTCATCACATCCTCCCCAACTTAAAGCAACGCTCATCCTCGAGCGTACCCAGAGTTGCTCTAGAGGCCATCCAATAGCTGAATAACTTTACCATGCATATGCCTCGGGTGATCCCACATCACCCTATTTCATATAGGTCTGATAACACATTTTAACCAAAATTACACAATCTAGTCTGGCCCATAAATCGTAGATCTACCTTTTCACTTCTAAAACCATCAATACAATAAAAACCTCACCCCTATACTTTGAATAGTCTCGAACCAGCTGTAATAACCCATACCTGCAACCTTAGGTGAAATCATATGATATACCACATAATCCAAGCACTAGAAACGATAACTCCTATTCACAGTAGTTGCCCACAACAACCAAATACCACTAGAAAATCCCTTATTATCTAAAGTTTAATTCCAACACTTCCATATACTGCCAACGATACATGAGACACATAGCAAACCATAACCATTTCTCGGATCAACCACTCATGAAGCCATTCCTCTTTTGACTAATACCCCAATAGATTTTCGAGCCGAACCTCGATATTATCCTTCTAACAAGCTGAAATCAAATCTGTTTTTATTTATTAATGACCCCAACGATCACCTCGAACCCATCACACCACTCTGGTGATATGACACCTCGATACTGGCCTAAGCCACCACTTGCATAATACACGCACCAATAAGAAACGGTCTGAACATCCTCAAATCATGAAAAATGACTCAAATGAAAGAGTTGTACCTCAAGCTCATCAGTACCATCACAACACAAGGCTGAGACCCCGTCTCACATCGTAGAAATAGAATTTCTAAATCTACCTAGAAGGGTCATATCCATGTAGCCCGCTACAATGGGCGATCATATCAAAACACTGTTACACATGAAACACCTCAAGTCACTATGATAAAAAATCGACAGCCGCACACATTTTGATGTCTGGAGCCAACGCAATTCATTACATACATGGTGAAACAAATAACATATGACTCGCAAGCCGATAGGTCATAAACGATACTCCATTTACCGATCAACACCCAATTACTCTTCCCGCTCGACTTCCTCTATAAATCCCCAATAGAATCTCATCACATGTGCCTATATACAACAAATCATAACGTCTCACAACACAGAAAATCAACTCATAGATCTCCCCAGATCACTAGCAAGTTCAATAATGATCGAATCAACCTACCCCTCAACAACACAATTCGAGGCCAACCAAGCCAACTCAAGCTAAACACGTATCCAATCAGCTTACCAACGAACTCATTACCAAGAAGCCTGAAGCTGCTCCTTCCACTACTATAACTTCTACCGGAGCCGTATATATGGTGCACAACACCAAATAAATATCAAAATACACAATGCATCTAAAAAGTCCCTCAATACAAGAACTGAATCAATGGTAGAAACCTCTGCACTAACATCCGCCACGAAGGCCCAATTAAGAAAAGCAATCCTTTTCAGTCGTCCGCTGGTCTTCGAAATACATCCCACTCTGCTAGAACATAATTCGATGCACCTCGCCACGCAACTTGTGACATTTCCCGACATAGCCCATAACATAATAATCTAGAATAACCCAACACTGAGTCAACCAGTCTATACCCCAATATCATATCTAAAATCTAATATACCAAGCAAAGAAAGATTCATCTGGGCCTCCAAATCCCAATAGCCACTAACAGTACTAATACACACGATCCACAACCACTACATCATCTGTACCTGAGAAATTCCAGTCTCCAACTCCATATAGCACACGAATCACTGTATCTAATCCCAAATTCCGCAGTATGAGTACATATTACACCTCAAGTACATAATCATTCCACGAAAGATATTCTAAAATTCCATGTGCTATCAAACAAACTCAGACATCAGTAGTCGATCTATCAAGAAAGCACCGCAATAATAATGTAGTATCATCAGTCTAATCATATTACCCTTTTCCGAGACATTTACTCTTGTCAAATCACTTTCGTTTGGTAGTACCATTTCCTTGATTACCTGAGGCTAGTCGTTGCATAAGAATTTTATGAACTTCTTTTTAGAATGAAATTGTAATTCATCTAGTCTAGAACTCCCACTGATCTAATTTGGATGAAAATCATTACACATCCCATGCTTCGCATGCCCATAGAAAGACATATACATCTCCAACCATGGTAAACCCAATAAGAACTCTCTCCCAACTCCATTTGCACAAGCTAAACTGGAAGGACTGAATCCTTCTATCCAAACCAAGCTAAGCAAGTTGTAAGGACTCAAAGCCTTGCTTCACAATACCTATAGGGCTCATTACCTCGAATACATACAAGGAATTGATCATATCCTCACCATACCGATTTGGTCTACTATCAAGCTATTCCATTTATCTAATTTCCCTTCTGATCCATCATCAACTTGGTATTTCCTCTTGTTGTAGCACCAAAATGCCTTAATCTTGGGTTACTACACGAGACTCAAACATAAGACCACACTGTCTAAGACCCATAGGCCGCTGACTACCCTCTCAAATGTTCCTAGAAATAGCACATTCCAGAATACTTTACTTTGAAAAACTTTCTCCGAATTTGAATTCGTTACCATTACTTTCCACATAACGATACATAGGATCCCATAATCAATATAAAAATACCACATGTCTTGACCTTTTCCAATGAAAACACAGTCTCTACCCACACACACAACCTTAAGACACTTGATTGTTACATGTAGAATCTTGAATACAATAAAACCATTCGACAGTCATTTACTTCATATTAGAACTGCAATTTACTTGATCAAACGAACATAACCATCCGTGCCTCATTAGCACTCTGATACCGCAGGATATGATCACATTCCAATACAAACAAACATTTTCCTTCTACATACACTAAGCGTTCTTTATCAGCGACAGCTCAAGACATCCTATTATTTTCATACATTTACGAAGCACCATATAAACTTTGTCAAAATTTTACTTTACTCGTGCTATCTCGAAACAACTGATCTGCCAGCATATCTCGAAACGAAACCAAAATAGCACATAGCCATGCAATCAGCTAATCAACAGAAACCTCCCCAACATTGCTCAAAGCCATATATCAAGACACACTCAATAACCCATAATACTTTTACTCTAATGATGTCACAATGTAATAGTGAGATTAAACTCAAATCATCTACCAGTTCATGAAAATAAAGATCATCTAGTATTGTAATCCTCTAAAAACCCCGCATTCATTCCCACCTCAGTTGAGTCTACTCTCTTAAGTGACCCGAATTCTCAAAATTTCAACACGTACCCTTCAATTACACATGAGATCTTCTAACATACGCATAAGGATCATACCACTTAAGAACACTCTGCAGGAGATAACCCACCTGCTCGCCTCAATTTTGTACTTTAGCATACCTTCCACCATTATACACGTTACACAGTCAATTAATCTTCCTGAGTCTGAACTCATACCGCTACATGTATTGCACTTTACTTTCCAACTAGGAGACACGAAAATATCCTTCACGCGCCCATATTCGGGCTACACATCAAATCACAATAGAAAACGAATCATTTAACAGTTTATCTATTATCCAGCAGACTTCTTTGTCACTACCAGTCATATAATTATATATCACATTACTAACATACTCATCACATGAATACCAAACCACCATTCCGGCTAATAAGGACAATACCGAACATATAAGTTCAAAACACTTGCTCACACGATCAGCACCTCAGTGCTTAAGACATAGGCAAGATCCGGCCTCAAGTCCTCCAGACTGGCCCAACATCAAACTCACGGAGATTACATCTCGCCCCTGATTGGGGGATCACAAGCCATCAAGGCACATCTAATACTGAGCGCTAAGGGGCACATACAAATGCGTGGAAGGAATTTCAAGAGTTTCTTTTCAAGCTAAATCAAGGACGCACGATAAGAATTCAAGAATGTGTAAGTTTTCCTAAAGGTTCTAAAGCCTCTCGAGGATAAATACCGACGTCTCTGTACCGATCTACGAGACTTTGCTGAACCTGCTCATGACTCGTGAGACCTAGTAACCTAGGCTCTGATAAAAACTTGTCACGACCCAAACTTGCACTAGTCGTGATGGCGCCTCTCGTGAAGACAAGGCCATCCAACTAACCCAATTCGTCTCTTTCAAAACAATTTAACATAAATGAATAGTAAAACACGACTTACTGACATTAAGTAATGATATTTACAACCCAACACTGCCCTTCTGGGGTGTCACAAGTCACGAGTATCTAGAAGAATTTTGGTACAACTACAAAGCCTATAATACATAGAAATAAATCTGGAATAAAAAGGAAGAAATCCAGTGCCGCGAACGCTGGCGGTCACCTTGCTAAGCTACGATAGTAAATCCTCATCCAGCTCAAACCCGCTACCGGGTAAACTAATACCTGCATCTGCACGCGAAGTGTAAGGAGTAAAGTGAGTACTCCAACTCAGTGAGTGATAAAGGCAAATATTAACTGAGCAGCGAGAACCACCTAAAGCAAGCCATAATGCTATATAGAACAGTGTAACCCTTTGAGAAAACAGTGAAATCGTATAATCTTTAGAAATATCTGGGCTCAGTTTAAAAACCTCTTTCGAAAATATCTTTTGCCAACAGTTAAGAAAATGAATGCGAAATAGATAGTGCAAGATAGCACATATGTCAGCCCCTCGGGCACAACACTCTATTAACAAATAACACCAGGGTATCAGGTAAACAATGCAAGAAATAGCATGGAAGCCAATGAAACGCGAGTGCTGGAATATCATGACAAATAATACAAATAGGAACAAATGCATGAGTGCAATGCAATGCATATGATGGTACACTCCGATACCCACTGCGGCTTCCAGCCCGAGCCATCCAAATATTTAATGTCGACGACACTCACTAGGGGTATGTACAGACTCCGAAGGGGCTCTTACATCCCAAGCGTAAATAATCAATCCATCTCGTGGCACCAACCAGGTCCTCATCCTCAATATCAATACAATACCGCTACGGCGTGCAGCCCGAGCCATCCATATTTCCAGAAATCACAATAACACTGCTACGGCACGAAGCTCGATCCATGCCCAGCCCGAAAATGTACATAAGCCACTTGGGCAATATTAAAATAATAGTTCTCAACTCAAAATATTAATAAAATATTATTTAAGTTTTCAAATCTTTAGAAAAAATGGCTGAGTTTGCAAAACTGTATTAAAACTCTGGACCGAGATCAAGTAATATGCAAAGTAATACAAAAACAGTGATACCAATCCTTGAAGGATTCACATAGTTGGCACGAAGCCCAAACATGGAAATCATCCCAAATTATGATGATAACAAGTAGTTTCAGTCAAATAAGTAGTAATTTCATCAATCGGGATGGACCAAGTCACAATCCCCATTAGTGCTCTACCCCACACTCGCTATCCGGCATGCACGTCACCTCAATATAGCACTATGATGTGCAAATCGGGGGTTTCAAACCCTCAGACTATCATTTACAATCATTACTCACATCAAACCGGTAAAATCTCTAGTCGCGAGACCTTTGCCCCTCAATCGGCCTCCACGCACATCGAATCTATCCAACATTAGCGCGAATATATCAGAATATGCTAAGTGAATAATACCCAATCAAAAACAATCAAAATATACCAAAATCTCGAAACAAGAAAAATCTGAGCCTCGAGCCCACTTCTCGAAAAAATATAAAGTTCACATCAATGGATTTCTCATCTCGTCATGAGTCTATACATATCAAAATTATCCAATTCTGATACCATTTGGTCCTTCAAATCATCATTTTTTATTTTGAAAGATTTCACCAATTTTCTGTCCAAAGTCCATCCCAAATCATGAAATAAATGATGAATTCAATAATACATTCATGTACTTTAACCAAATGTGAGTTAGAATCACTTACCCCGATTAGTTTCTTGAAAAACCTTCGTAAAATCGCCAAAATACGAGCTCTCTAGGTCAAAATATCAAATAAAATCCAAAACCTCATATTTTTAGAGTAGCCTTAGATTTTCACCTCCGCGGCCGCGCAAAAATGACCGCGGTCCGCGCAAAACAAGTTCGGTCGACGCTAAGACGAACGCGGCCGCACCAAATTTGACTGCAGTGATAGGATAGAGTATTTTGGCCATAATTTTCGCTATAGATGTCCAAATTCAATATCTTTACCTTTATGGAAACTATACACGAAGGGATACAACTTTCATTTTTGAACCAACTCAAAATTCCTTGTAGATCAAAAGATATGCGCTTCAGAAGTACGACCAGCGAGCTGCAGATCTTCATGACCGTGGCCGTGGTCACTTTTATGCGCCCAGCACAAGGCCAGCATGCCTCACGCTAATAGGACCGCGCCCCGCGCGAAAATGACTGCCCCATCCATTTTCTATGTTCCGGGATGTCCGTACTCGCTCAAAACTCACCCGAAATACATCTGAGTCCCTTAAGACCTCAACCAAAAGTACCAACACATCCTAAAATATTATTCAACCTCGTTCCAATCATCAAAGCACCTCAAACAACGTCAAATTATCCAAAACTCATCGAATTCAAGCCTAATTTTCTAAAAAAAAATTGAAATACACTTTCGATCAAAAACCCGACCAAACCACATCCGATTGACCTCAAATTTTGCACTCGTATCCAAAATCACCTAACAAAGCTACAACAACTCTCGGAATTCTATTCCGACTCTCGGATCAAAATCTCACCATTCAACCGGAATTCACCAAAATACTAACTTCACCAATTCAAGCCTAATTCTACACCGGACCTCCAAAATATATTTCGATGACACTCCTAAGTCATAAATCACCCCCCCCCCCAAGCTAACCGAATTATTGAAATTCAAATCCTAGCCCTCTAACACAATAGTCAATATCCGGTTGAATTTTTCAACTTAAGCGTTCCTTAAAGAGACTAAGTGTCTCATTTCTTATCAAAACCAATCCAAATCAACTCTAACACACCACATAGCTATAACGAAACATGAAAAAGCATAAAATGGGGAAAACAAAATGGTAACTCATGAGACGACGGGTCAAATCATCACAGTGCATCGGGCTTCTCTTTACGTATACACCTACTCATTTGAGGACATATATCAGTATATTTTTTAGAAGGGCCATTGAACAGTATTGCACTATCTTCTGAAGCTCATGGTCAATGCTCATGTTTCCGACACTCACTTTCGTAATATGGTAAAATTGCAAAGCAACAACTGAATATCTACTTCATTTCTCCCGATGAATATGAGACTTTTAGCTTATGGAATAAAATTAAATCTGTTACTTATTTGTGTTCATTTTATGCAATTAAATCATTTGTCTTTTATTTCTACTCAACTTTAGGAGGTAGGCTCAGGTGCTGATCTACCTTAGCTGAAGCGGTGTCACGTTACACCGTTTGGTCAGATAATTTTATTAATGAATATTTATAATAAGAATGCAAGAGAAAAAAAAAGAATATAAATTTATTAAAGTGACACCATTTGACAACAAGAGACGTGTAGTACAACTAACTGGTCAGGTACTTTGATTTATTTAATATGTCACTGGTTCGAATAATTGTTGCTTCTTCTTTGTGCCTCTTTTTTAAAATTATAAACTATGGGGGTTTGAACCATTTATCTCTTAACCCTTAATCATTGAGACAGCTAAACAAATAGATCAAGGTTACATTTAAGAATTTAATGCAACATAAACTATTTGGCCTATTTTTTTCCGTTCATCTTCTTTATCAACATTAAAATTGATTAAGAACAATTTGTATAATCGAATGAATGTTGAGTTTAAGTGTGATTACTTAGTGTTCTATATATAATTAAGGTATTTAGTATTATTTCTATTGAGGTTATGTTGAATGTATTTTAAAAATAAAAATTTATATTTAATAAGATACTTGAGTTGTGTTATATAAAATAATTTCAATTATATTTTTTTTAATATGATGTTATAGTGAATTATTATTTGTTTATTGTTTAAAATTATGACATCGCTTATAAAAAAATTTGCACACGCCACTGGACAGGCGTATCCTACTAGAAATTATCTGGTGCTTAGCAAATCTTGGATCAGGTGCACTGATCACGGCCTATGGGTTTTAGATCGGGACATTAATGAAGTAAAAGTTTATAGATGGTTAGTACACACAACTTAAACTTATTTTTTTGAGCAAACTTCATTTGTAACCTATCAGCCCAAACATATTTCATCCGGTAGCTAGCCCAAAAACTTTTATAAAAATAATTTTAATGGCTAGCCAAAAGTACTGAGACTCAGATCTGTAAAGACAGATAGTGGAAAAGAGAGGCGATCATGTTATGTTTACAAATCAATTCCCACTTCAAAGAACAATCATGAGGTCAATAATTCCAAGAAAATCCAACAAATCAAATGCTTAGATTAATAAAAGACTCAATTTTGGCCAAGACCCACTACAAACTTCTCACAACCAGACCCAAATCCAAGAAAATATCAATAATAAACCTTTTGATTCACTCCCTTTTTTAAAATCTAGAAAAAACCCAAATAGCAATTCACTAAAAAGATTGCAACTTCAAATTCAGAAGGAAAAATAAAGTGATTGATTTCAGAAACGGAGCTGATTTTATGGGAAAATTTTTCAAGAAATGAATATTTGGAAAACGAAGAATAGAGTGACAATAAGATGAATGAATCAAAACTAAGGCGTTAGCTGAAGAGTGAGAAACTTGTTTGTTTCTTTGGTGCTATAAATTGGTTGATGTTGAAAGAAGACAAAAAATGAAAAAGAATCAAATTGGAAAGTGTTATAAAATAATAAAAGAAGAAGAACAATATTGTAGAGAAAGACAGAGATGAAATTCTTATTGAATTTTGGGATGATTTACAATGGGGTAAGACCCCTCTATTTATAGGAGAAATTATGACTTAGTCACAAAGTAAAACTCTCCACAAGATAGACATTCACTCTAAATAGAATTCTATTCATAACACTCCCCTTGAATGTCTATTCAATGATAATGTGCCTCGTTAAAACCTTAACTAAAAGAAAACCCAATGGGAAAAAAATTCTAGAAAAGGAAAAAGAGTACACATGTTTAGAAATGCGTCTATTAGTTGCCTCGTTAAAAACCTCGCAAGGAAAACTCAGTGGGACAAAACCTTGTAAGGGAAAAAGAGTGCAACACGCATTAACTCCCCCTGATGAGAGCATCAATTCACATCCTTAAGCCTTCGCATCCCAATCTTGTGCACTAGCTTTTTGAAGGTTGACGCCGACAAAGATTTTATATCAGTTTCAATGTATTTTCATAATGACATAACATATAAATCTCTTCATTCATATATTCAGGTACCCGAATCTCTCATGAGATATTATGAAGTGTTATGTCATGTGATCTTCTAGATCACTTGCCTCCTTTATTATGATCATTTGCTCATCTTCTTTATCAAGAAGTTTATTTGAAACCGATTGTCTATACGCTTTAAGCTAACCATAGACTTTGTCCTTCTAGGACTTATTATAATATGAGCATTTGCAGTGAGAACATAGTTACTTTCTTTGGGTCAGCAAATGCGTCTGGCATGCTTTGCAATAAATTGCACATGAATTATCCTTTTATGAACTTCAAGTTCATATTATTTTATTCGAGGATCTCGATGTATAAATGATAATTTATTCCATGTAACTTTTCTCAACTGTTGTATCTTGTCTCCCCCTCATGTTAGAAAAACTAAATTGTTTCCTCAACTTTGAGAACCTATCTTTATGTGTTATAGTGTTAATCAAAATATACACCGCACATCAGTAATAATAAGATAGAATTATTTGGTTCCTGACCCTAAACCACTTGTGAGAGGAGAAAATAATATACTTTAGTATATAATGTATATCAAACTGATATATATATATATATATATATATATATATATATATATAAACTTTGTTCTCATAAGCAATAGTTTAGCTATTAAATGGAGGCACTCGATAAATTATTTTGCTAAACCAGCTGTGATGTAAACCAACTTATCAAGATGAACTTCTTGAATAGAAAATCTGGAAATTATGCTCTAACTCAAATTATTGAACAAGTTACCTCGCACACACCGGCCGGGTTGCGGGTTAATAATAATTGCACATGTAACCATCTCATAGATGCATCTTATGTGGTATACATGGAAGGTGAATGAGCCCATATTCACCTTTGATATTTCCAGCATTCATGGGATTCAATCCCACTTTTAGTTGGTATATTAATTAATGAGAACATGCACATAAAAGAATTCGTAAAGAACTTTCTAGTTCTTTAATATTTACCCATGTGAATTCTCTTTATTTTTGCACATCATACTTAAATTGATATGGGTAAATCAATTATGCCAACTGAATAAATTATCAATATTGATAAACTTCGATTTACACCATGCATGATATGTGAAATTTTGAATAAACTCCAAATTTATTATGATATGGGTTTTTATAGCAATATCCACTTCATTGTGGTATCATTTGTTTATGTAATACAAATTGGAGAATGAAGGGGTAGATTTTCACATGCATATTACGTCGCTACAAGTTGTAGTAATAGAAGATATTAAATCTTTCCATTATTTATAGTCTCAATATAATCAACTGTTTTCGCGTATACTTTGGAAACTGAATAAGTTTCTTTGAGACGTACTACAACACAATACCTTATTGGTAATTAATTGTGTTTCTCCAAAATAGTAATAAATTGCTCTTCTAGAGCTCTCAATTAATTTTGTACTACCATATATTCATCAACATCCTTGTGGTGAATATCTCTTTTAAAGAGAAAGTTATACCATTATGTATATGGTCAAAATTTTATGCAAGATCTACTTCTTGCATTACCGTTGTCTTTTAATAATCACAATACCAAAATATAGCGTACAATAGGTACGTGACCAATGACCATTCATGCCATAATAATGACATTATTTATGGTATCATCTCAAACCTTCTTCTAGAGGTGAGTGTGGTATATTCACTACCACTGGTACGTTCATATTCTTTGAAGAATGAAGATGTATTCATAAGTAAGATGTTGTCACATTCACATCATGAATAGACCATAATCATCTATATGTGCTTTATAAAATCTCATGTCAAATCGATGACAAATTTTACTTTCACAGAGTGAAGGATTATTTTGAGAATCTTTATTATTCTTATTGTCACAATGGTGACGATTATAATTTCTTCTATTGCCACGTCCACATCCATTGATATATTCACGGTAATAATTTTGTCTTCTTTCAGAATTATCACATACTGTTTTCACATTCTCTAAAGGGAATGAGAATGGAGCAAATTCAATGATAACGTGTTATAAAATAATAAAAAAAGGTAATATTGTAGAGAAAAGTAGGGAGAGACAATTCTTTGCCCACAATTATACATGAATTTAATCATGGCAAGACATAGAAATTTTACCACTTCATGTGGGTGTAATTTCTTAAAAACTCCATTAGAGTTATAATCAAATTATAGAATTTCAGGAATTTGAAAGAGAAAAGTAAAATACTTACCTTAAATCCAGAATTTTAATCATGAAGGAAGTTCATGAAACAATTGACAATCATTATGCTCAATCCCAAAGTTTCTACTCAATTGGTTAGAGTCTCATGCTGATAACGTGTTATAAAATAATAAAAGAAGAAGAACAATATTATAGAGAAAGAGAGAGATGAAATTCTTATTGAATTTTGGGATGATTTACAATGGGGTAAGACCACTCTATTTATAGGAAAAATTATGACTTAGTCACAAAGTAAAACTCTCCACAAGATAGATATTCACTCTAAATAGAATTCTATTCATAACAGAAAGTTTAAAATGTAAGATTATTTATCTAATGATTTGGAAAGCGAAACTTCTTACTTCGTCGGTTCCCATTTGGGCATCCAGTAAAATTCACTTACAAGCCGACGCATCACACAAATGGGTTAATACAATCTACAATATAAATTGGTATTATACAAAATAGATTGTCACTATACAACAAATATATAAAATAGATGTAACTATACAAAATATATACAAAATAGATGTAACTATACAAAAAAATATACAAAATAGATTGTCACTATACAAAAATATACAAAATAGATGTTACTATACAAAATATATACAAAACGACTGTCGCTATACAAAAAATATATGATACACCCCAAAATATTAGAAAATATACATTATACACAATTTTTATACATTTTTAGACAGATTATACATTCACGATACAAGTTATATTTGGGATACACAAATATATACACTTTAGATACACAAGCAGTTGAGATAGGCTCAATGTACACCAATGATACACTATCGAACTTAGGATACAATATTTATACATTGGAAAAAAAAATTTCTCCATTGTGCTAGGTAAAGGTCGAACCTGCGACCATCTGCTTAGGAAATATGCGCTATACCCACTAAGCTACAAGCACTTGTGTTGTCATACTCATTCTGTTCGGCTAGTATATGCAATATGTTTAGGCCGAATGGTCATTTTTTAAAAGTGGATCAAAATATGGGCTATTAAAATTTTGAGGGGCTACAGAGGGTAGTTTTTTCTATTTTTTTTGGCTTTTTAGGCCCATAAATTTTACAATATTAAATATATGAATTAATTAATAAATAAAATATAAATAAATAACACTCAAGAAAATTATTGATAAATTTAGACAACTGAAGAATTTTAAACAGTATAACATAAGTATAAAAATGTATATTTCCATAATAAGAAAATATATACGTATGTTCTACTAGAAGAGAACTAGTATCAAAATATTAAGCCAATTGAAAAATTAATAAACTATCACATTAGTAAATGCATAGTACTATGTACTTGCTAATTTAATAAATAAAAAATAAGGAATACAAAAATTATTTGATTACTATAATGCTTTTGTATCCTTTGATTTTGTGTAGATTTTATGATATTTATGTTCACTGCATTAAATTTTAAAATAGTAACTAATATTTATTAAAATAATATAATATATTAGATCATAATTTTATAAGATTAATATTCTGTTAAATTATTCACGCATTGCGTGAGTTCGAACACTAGTTCTTAGAATATAAGATTTGTTCCTATGTTTAAATAGAAGAAATATATATATATATATATATATATATATATATATATATATATATATATATATATATATATATATGTATGTATATTATCTTCTTTTATTTAATATAAAATAAATGGTTAGAAAGAGTTAAAAAAAAGATTAAAAAAAAAATTAACAGCCAATACTTTCTCACCTTCTCACTTCTTTCATGCCTCACTCCTACTCCTACACACAACAATCACGGCCCCCCACCAACTAAAATACTTTCTCACCTTCTCACTTCTTTCATGCCTCACTCCTACTTTCATGCTAAAATATTTACTTATAAAAAACAAAAGAGGAAAGAAACATCAAGAAAGAGAAATCTGAGAATGAAAAGGAGGAGAAGTCAGGAAGTAGCAAAACAAGGAGAACGAGAAAGGGAGACTAAAATGATATTGTTCGCGGTTTCGAGTTCGAAGTTCTAGAAAAGTTAGTATTGCTAGCTTTGGAAATCAGTAGATTGTGGCCGTGATTTTATTGTAAAAAAAAAAAGCTTCACAAAAAGGTAATATTCGAATTTCATCGTCAACATAAAATATAGGTTTGTTGGTTCTCATTAATTTTTGTTTCAGTTGTTTGTTTCATCTTTTATTTCAATTTTTGTGTCTTTAAGTCGTTCTGAGTATCCTTTTTCAAACTAAAGTGAACTGAATATCTGTTTAGGTGTTGGTTCTAGTTAAATTTGATTACCAAATGTTTGCTCATGGCCTAAAATAGTATTTTCATAGCGGGGTGAGAATTTGCTCCGGTAGAAAAAACTCCACTAGATATCAATATTATTGTCAATAAGTGCCACATAATTAGAGTATCATTCAAAGGCTAGGTTGCATCTTAACTTTTTCCTTATTAATAGTTAAAAATTATATTTTTAAAAAACAAACAACTGTTGCCCAACTTTTGTAAGGCTTTATTCTCTTTTAGTTTTAGTTTTAATAAGCTATAGTCGAGTTAAACTGTAATTAAAAATGGCGGTTAAAAGTTGCATAATATGAAAATTTAACATTACAATAAGAAACACAAATATCGCTAAATAAATATATAATATTTTCTTAAATATGAAACAAAAGAAAACTCAAAAGCATGAACTTAATAAATAAATAAAAGTCTTATTCTTATAATTACAAAAATAACAGCAAATGAGTTGATCGACTTTCATGTCTTTGTAAATTTTCAAATGTACTATAAAATATGATAATAAAAGACTTGCCTACTTTCTTAATAATAAATTACTGATTTTATTTCAGGAGTATAATTAGCCCATTTCTTATAACTAATTCATATTAATATAATTTCAACATATAGAATGATTATAATTTGGTAGTAGTAAATTGCTTTTCACAAGTTATTAATATAATTAGCCTTGTAAATAATTTTTAAGTGATAATCTTACACTGTTTCCTCAATCCTTACTCCATAAATCTTGACATCACCACAATTTCAAATAGTTTATGAAAAATAACCCTTTCAATCGCTAGTAATTATGTACACGTTCGTATGACATAACTATGAAAGTACGCGTCGCGCTACTTTGACAAAATAATCTTTAGCGAGTATAAATCTGTTTATCAAGTACGCATTGTTCTATTATGTACAGCAATGTACTATTGTTTTCTTTCAGAAGAATCATGAAAACTAAAATTTTAGTGATGGAATATTTATCTTGTTTGGGGTTTGATGTCATTGTTAAGTTTTGTTAATTCACTGTTGGTCAAAAGCTAGAAATTTTAGTTTCTTTGGGTCACTTTTAAATTCACCTCAATTGCTCTAAATTTCTCCATTAACTTGTTTGTCCATTTTGTTAATTGATGTTATGACACTGTAGAAAAAATGTAATTTTGGTTGGGGACGTATTAGTCCGTAAATAATTTTATAATATTCATACGCACGTTAACAGTTTCAGGAACATTCTTAATTAATCAAATTATCGTGATTATGTATATATTCGAATGATATAATTGCGATTTTCAAAATTAAAATCAAGGTATGCGTTCGCGTAACTTCAGACGAAACAATCTTGATAATTAATAAAAGCGTGATTAATAATGTACACTTACACGTGACATAACTTTTAGCACACTAAATAAAATGAGTATACGTACGTGTGGCTCATTTCAAGATAATTCTATAATTACAAATAATCAAGCAATTAAAAGCGGTTTGACGCAACAATGCATAAATTTCTCTAGAACATAAAATATCCAGAATTAGTCAAGCCAGCTATAATTATTAAAGCGACCATGCTAGAACCACAAAACTCGGGAGTGCCCCACACCTTCTTCCGAGTTAACAGAATTCCTTATCCGATCTTCTGTATTTCGCAGACTTAATGAGAGTCAATTTCCTTGAATTGGGATTTTAAATGGTGACTAGGGACACTGTAAATATTTATTCAAAATGGCGACTCTTAAATACAAATGAATTAATCCCTTTTCAAATAATGTCACCAAAATTGGAAAAAACTTCTTTCTTTCCTATCCCCTAAGGTAAAAAGGAGGTATGACAAATAGAGAGAGAGAGAGAAATTTTCTGGAAAAAAATGTTACATCCTGAATCCGGTAGGTAGACTAATAACACTTATGTTTCGGAACTTTGGGGTTAATTTCACAGTGGTCATCCAACTATGTGATTATTTCACAAAAATTACTATTCTATATTTTTTATCACCTAAAAGTCACTAAATTTCATGTTTTTCACCTAAAAGTCATTCTAGCTTAAAAACTATGAAATATTCTACAAAAAAATTGACATGGCATTAAATATATTAAAAAATCTGAAATAATTCCATGTCAGCGTAAATCACAATACCCATTTTAGTTCGATTTCCCTCTCAACTCCGCTTGGCCCTAACCCAAATAGGTTAAGATAATAAAAAATCACGTAATAAAATATCTTTGTAGTTACTCTTTGAATTAGGTCCTTTAATCTAATAATTAGGTTTTCAGAATTGCTTTTTTGTCTTGGTCGTACCAACTTCCCTTATACATTTAGTTGTGGGTGTTGCTAACTGAACAGTATTTTTGTTCATTAATATTGCTTAATAAGCAATATTTTGATATTACGATAGAACTTTAACTTCATTAAAAATTATAAAATAATCTAAAGGATGGCAAAACTAGTTCTATTAATATTTTTATGGACTTTTAGTGCATTGATGGCATTAAAGTTATATTGTAAATAATTTTTTAGCATCAAATGATTGTTCTTGTCTTCTCCTTTTGATGGTCTAATATTAATAATTTATTTGGGTATAGGTCAAATTGGGTTGAAGGAAAATATGCCAAATTGGATATGGTCATTTAAGCTGATGTGGCATTATTATTATTGGATTTTTTAAATAAATTTAATGCCAAGTCAGATTTTCGTAGAATATTTCATCGATTTTAAGCTAAAATGACTTTCAAGTGAGAAAGATGTAGTTGTGTGACTTTAAGTGATAAAAAATAGAATAGTTATCTTTGTGAAATAAACACATAGTTGGTTGATTACCGGTGAAATTAACTCGAAACTTTGTCGAATATAGATGTATATTTTTCCCGGATAATCTTAGGATGTTGCGGAAAAATTTGTGTAAACGATCAACTGAACAATATTTTAAAAGTGGAGATCCAATCAAAGTTAGAGTCTAGAATTAGGTTACATTTTAAAACAGGTATAAGCATAATTTCATGCTCATCCTCTTTCACATACCGAAATAGTCGGTTTTAAGTCTTTTTTTTTTTCTTTCTATTTTTCATTTTCTTTTTTTTCATCAAAAGTTAAATAATGAAAAGTAAATATGTGGTGATAATGAATTGTATAAACTACTTTATTTATAGTTTTATGCTTAATATGCATATGAATTTTTTACTTTTGAATAAAATATGATAGTCAATTTAATTTTCCATTCATTTTTCTCTCTATACATTGATTTTAAAACTAATTAAAAAATCTTATATAAAAGCACAAGGTATGAATAATTAATATTGAGTAACCGTTTTAGTGACCTTGATGGAATGGGATACTAGTTGGGACAAATAAGAGGAGAAATGGCAATATTATCGGATGTTCATTTTATGTTTCCAACAACTTCTAAAAGCAGTGAAATTAACACGCCACTAATAGTAGGCTCCATTTATGCATCTCTTTAAATATATATTTTCTTTCTCTCTTTAATTAGTAAAGTTCAAATAGGAATTTGGATATTTGATTGGAGCTTGACTATATCGGGATTTGTATCGGGTAGGATCTCATTCAGGGGAACGCGTGATTTTTCTATAATCAGGACTCGAACTTGAGATTACTGGTTAAGGGAAGAGCAATCTCATCCTTCCTCTGCAAAAAGTTAAGTAAAGAGTTTGCAGAAAATAGTGTAGCTAGTTTTGCCAAACACTTTATATAAACGATAGCAAATGAAGGTTTGGGTACTCAAAATCTGTAATCCTATTGTCTCGAGAGTATATATTGAGAGAGAAAAAAAATCAAAAGGTGTAAAAACTAGCATTTGGATATTTTGTGTAAACTAACAAATATGGAGTCCCATAATGTAGAGACTATTGAGAGTCAAAACCTGACCCACCAACCTCTAGAGCCTACTACCGGAACCTCTTACCTCCGCATATGCTTCTATGGAATAAATGCATTATCAGGTTAATGTCTTAATATTTTGAAAAAAGAAGCATTACTCTCTATGTTTTAGTTACTATTTTGGGAGTCTACGAGATTATTCTTTAATCATATTTTTCTTAATTATAATTTATTAGTATTTTGAGTTTATAATTTATAGTTAACTTATAATACTTTTTCTTTAGCTTTCAAATATGTAAATTTTAATTTCAAAAACTTGAAGATTTCATGTCTAATTTTCAGGTCAAATTTAAGAACTTTGATTATTGGAAATCGTGCCATATAAATTGAAATGTAGGGATAATAATTGTCATATGACTATCTTGAATTTAGTTTGCTAAAGTTTTTCCTTTTTGACACCGTTTCATCAGACTTAGGATCTTTTTTTCCCAATGCTTTCTTTCATATAGGCGTTGGACTATTATTGATAGCCTATGCACTTTCAAGAGGAGGATGGTTAAGTTTGATAATGCTTTTCTTAATAGCAATTATATGTAGTTATACGGGATTTCTTTTAAAAAATGCATGAGCGACGCTCCTGCATTAGTAAAAACATATCCAGACATAGGCCAATATGTTTTTTGAAAAATAGGAAGGATTATGGTATCGGTATTTATCTATTTAGAATTGTATTTAGTTGCAATTGAGTTCCTCATATTAGAGGGCGACAACTTGCATAAGTTATTCTCGGATGCCAATTCTCATGTCGGTGGCATCAAAATTATGGGTAGAAAAGCCTTTGTCATTCTAGATGCTCTAATTATATTGCCAACAACATGACTAAATAACTTAGGACTATTAGCTTATATTTCTGTTGGAGGAGTTTTATCCTCTATTATTTTAATCGGTTCGGTATTTTAGGTTGGTGTAATAGATGGTGTGGGGTTTCAAGAGAGTGGTACTCTTTGGAGATGGAATGGGTTAGGAATCGCAGTAAGCATGTTTACCTTTTGGTATTGTGGTCATGCAGTTTTTCCAACACTCTATCCTTCAATGAAGGATAAGAGACAATTTCCTAAGGTAATATTTTTATACTACTGTCCGTTTTATGTTATATAACATTATTTGATTGAATATGGAGCTTATAATGGAAATTGTCCCTTGTCCTTCATTGAATGACAAAGTGTTGGAAAAATTGCATGACCATAATATTAAAAGGTAAACAAGCTTATTGCGGTTCACAACCCATTCCATCTCCACAGAGTACCGCTCTCTTGAAAATCCACACCATATATTATACCAACCCAGAATACCGAACGAACTAAAATAAACGAGGATGAAACTCCTCCAACAGATATATAGGCTAATAGTCCTAGGTTCTTTAGCCATGTTATTGGCAATATAATTAGAGCAGCTAGAATGACAAAGGCTTTTCTACCCACAATATTGATGCCACCAACATGAAAATTGGCATCCGAGGATAACTTATGCAAATTGTCGCCCTCTAATATGAGGAACCCAGTTGCTACTAAATACAATTCTACATACATAAATACAGATATCATAATCCTTCCTATTTTTCCAAAAGCACATTGGCCTATGTCTGGATATGTTTTTGCTAATGCTGGAGCGCCGCTCATGCATTTTTTTAAAAGAAATCTTGTATAACAATATATAATTGCTATTAAGAAAAGCATTATCAAACTTAACCATCCTCCTTCTGAAAGTGTATAAGCTATCGATAATAGTCCAACACTTATATGAAAGAAATCATGGGAAAAAAAGATAGTAAGTCTGATGAAACAGTGTCAAAAGGGAAAAAAATTATAGCAAACGAAATTCAAAATATTTATATACAATTATTACTCCCGACATTTAAATTTATGTGGTACGATTCCGGTGCCAGAATCAAAGTTCTTAAATTTGACCTCAAAATTAGACATAAATTCTTAAGTTTTTGAAATAAAAATTTACATACTTGAAATCTAAATAAAAAGTATTACAAGTAATTATAATTTATAAACTCAAAATATTAATAAAATAGAATTAAGAAAAATATGGTCAAAGAATAACCTTGTAGACTCCCCAAATAATAATTAAAATAGAGAGAATAGTGCTTCTTTCTTCAAAATAATAAGACATTAACCTGATAACACATTTATTCCATTGAAGCATGTGTGGAGGAAGGAGATTCGGCTAGTAGGATATAGAGGCATGTGTGGGTCAGGTTTTGACTCTCAATAGTCTCTACATAATGCGACTCCATATTTCTTAGTTTACACAATATCCAAATGCTAGTTTCTATACTTTTGAATTTTTTTCCGTCAATATAGGAATACAGATTTGGAGTGCCCAAACCTTGAGATGCTGTCAAACCTTTATATAATGTGTTCGACAATTAGAACTTTATAATTAAAGAGAGAAAGAAATTTCACTAATGTTAGAAGTTGTTGGAAACATAAAATGAACATCCGATAATCTTGCTGTTTGTCCCAAATTAGTATCCCATTCCATCAAGGTCACTAAAACGGTTACTCAATAATTACTCATGCCTTGTGCTTTTATATGAGATTTTTAATTACTTTTAAAATCAATGTATAGAGAGAAAAATGAAAGGAAAGGTAAATTGACTATCATATTTTATTCAAAAGTAAAACATTCGTATACATAGTAAACATAAAACTATAAAAAAAAGTAGTTTATACAATTCATGATCGCCACATATTTACTTTTGATGGGAAAAAAGAAAGAAAAATGGAAAAAATTGTGGCCCTTTTTCCACAGATGCGGAAACACCAGATACCAGCAAAAACCTGCCATTCACCAAGGCTCAAAACTCCCCGATAGCCACCCGAAATCATTCCGAGGCCTCCGAAACCTCAAAAAAAGATCAAACATGATCCAATACCTTACTCAAACTTGCTCGAATCATCAAATAACCACAAATAGCACCTAAATCATCAAATTACATCAAACTCAAGCCTAAGTTCATCCAAATCTTCTGAAACTCGCATTCGATCAAAAACCCGACCAAAACACCTACGAATGATCTGAAATTTTGCACACACATCAAAAATTACCTAATGAAGCTACTGCAACTCTCAAAATCTCATTCCGACCCTCGGATCAAAATCTCACCTACCAACCGGAATTCACCAAAATACTAACTTCGCCAATTCAAGCCTAATTCTACATCAGATTTCCAAAATTAATTCCGATCACACTCCTAAGCCACAAATCATCCCCCGATTGTAATAAAATCATCAGAAATCACATCCAGACCCTCTAACTCATAGGTCAACATCCGGTTGACATTTCAAAAATAAGTCTTCCTTAAAGAGACTAAGTGTCTAATTTCCATCTAAAACCAATCCAATTCAATTCGTTCTTCTAAGACTCTTATAATACAAGATAATGAAGCAGAAAATGGGTGAAATGGGGTGGTAACTCATGTGACGATGGGCCGGTTTATCACATCCTCCCCAGCTAAAACAAATGCTCGTCCTCGAACGAGTCAAGAAACATACCTAAAGCCTCAAATAGGTGAGGATATCTGCTCCGCATCTCTCGCTCGAATTTGGCTTTTAGTGAATTAACGATAGTTTTGTCTTTTACTTTTTTAGTGTTTATTATGATATACTGGAACAATATAAAAAGTTATTAAGTTTTGCAAAAAAATTTCAATAAGATATTTTATAACTTTTAAATAATTATCTTTTTTTATTGCAGAAGTTAACGGAAAGATATAAAATTATATTTGTACAAATGACGGGTCGGCCCATGGGACCAACGGCCCACATAGGGCTGGGATTGGTTGACCGTTATAAGGCCCATCAAAATGGTGGGCTAGCCCAGCCTAGCCCGTCAATTGCTAAAGCCTAACTGGGTTGGGCTAGGCTAGCTCGGTCCGATCTTTATTGACAGCTCTAATCCTTGTAATTGTTCGGTCCAAATATATCGACTATCCTTAAATTTAGTAACTTCTACTCAAAAGATTAACCGATTATTTTAATTGAAAGATAAAATTACAGAATAATGCACTCCATAAGTTCACCTTGCACTATTTTAGCCCAATTACAAATTTGCAAATGTGTAGCGAGATATCAATAAGATCTTTTGTTTTCTCATTCCCTCTAATTATAACATCCTTATTTATTCCTACCTACTCCTATTGTAGCTCTCTCATCATTTTTCACCCATAAATATTTAATTTAATTAATGAAAAAGAATCATATGCAAGAAAAATTGAAAAGAAAAATTAGTTCTCCACTCAATTAATACTCATTCGTGCCTTCTTCCATAACCAATATTTCTCTATATTTTTTTTGTAAAAAATAATCTGTATATCTTCAGGTTTATACATACCTATCACAACTGCAAAACGCAAAAACAAATGCGAGAAACCTAAAATCTCATCTCCTTTAATGCTAATCTTGTTAAATTTTGATTATGATTTTGTGAGAAATTTGGAGTGGGTATTGTTTGAACTTATTAGAAATAGTCTAGGTAGATTGTATACAAAGTTTGAAGTTATTTGATGGAGATTTGGACTAATTTTATACAAGAATTGCAAGCTAAAATCATACAAAAATTTCGTTAGTGATGCTTATACATTTTATAAAATATTATACACTTTTATACAAAGAGATACAATATGTATATAGTTGTATAAAAATATATAAAGATGTATAATCAAAAAGTGAAAATATTCTTGATACAAGAAGAAGAAGAAGAAGAAGAAGAAGAAGAAGAAGAAGAAGTTGTGTTTATACACTATTATATACTATTTATATAATATTATACGTTATTATACAAATGAATCATATCAATGGAGCTTTACGCGTTCTTCTTCTTCCTTGTGCATCCTCTTAAATTAACTCAATATATACTAAAGCTACTCCAATTTCAGAAATAGAATCTTCGAACCACTTGTAATGTTGATTTTTATTTTTCACATCCTTAGTTAACCATTGAAATCCATAAAAGAATCGAAAGAGAATATAATATTAGAAAAATTTGGTGGTGCAAAAGCTGACATGGGAAGAAAAAGAAAGAACGAAGAAAATAAGGGAACGAAGTAATAAGTGATGGGCTAATTGGTAAAAATTAATTTTCAGATTATTTACCATATGAGCTATACTGGATAAGAACTTCAAATATAAGCCATTTTCTGACGAATTGTTGAGCAAGTGATAAGGGATACAATTCTCATAATTGAAAACGTGATGAATATACATATGAGTCTTTATATTTAGGAAGGAAAAGCAACAAAACCTTTTTTATATCCAGCTTCCTATATTATTAACTTTTCTAATTAAAGAGAAACAAAATATATATATTTGAAAGGTGCATGAACAGAATCTTGTTTTAGAGCTTAGTATTAGTGCAAGTTAGTTTACCTCTATAAAATCAGCAAGTATTGCCCGGCCATCTGCGAGAGAAAATATAATTATGAGAGACAAGAAAACAAACTCCACTTCTATATTCTGCCAATGGAAATCTCCACTTCCTTACCTTTACGGTGGTTTAGTATTAACGTTGGCATTCATTATGGTGCCACTTGTCCTCCTTGCTTGTTCCTCCTTCCTTAAACGCCTTTCCTCCGACAACTTGTCGGAGAAATCTGTATGTTCGCCGGCCAACACTACAGTTCTCGAGATGACTCCGAGGATCGTCGTCATTATGACCGGCGATCAGGAACCCACTCACATCGGAGTTTCTACATCTGTTATAACCTTTTGATTAATTCACTCATAAAATATATAGTTGTTGCTCACTTCCTTGAGGCATAAGTTTTGCTATTCTTTTGTGTCGCATAGAAAACGTTTTTTGGTTTACATTTACTTAAATTAGTTACTTGTTATGAAATAATAAAAGAAGAAGAACAATATTACAGAGAAAGAGAGAGAGGGAATTCTTATTGATATGGGATGATTTACAATGAGGTAAGACCCTTCTATTTATAGGAGAAATGTGACTTAGTCACAAAGTAAAACTCTCCACAAGATAGACATTCACTTCAAATAGAATCCTATTCATAACACTCCCCCTTGAATGTCTACTCAATAAGTAATGTGCCTCATTAAAACCTTAACTAAAATAAAACTTAATGGGGAAAAAAATCTAGAAAAGGAAAAAGAGTACACATATCTAACAATACGCCTTTTGATTGCCTCGTTAAAAACATTGCAAGGAAAACCCAGTGGGACAAAACCTTGTAAGGAAAAAAGAGTGCAACACGCATTAACTCCCCCTGATGAGAGCATCAATTCACATCCTTAAGCCTTCGCATCCCAATCTTGTACACTAGCTTCTTGAAGGTTGACATCGACAAAGATTTTATATCAGTTTCTATGTATTTTCATTGTGAGCACGTGATTTTTACCCTACACATGAGTTATTCCTATAAAATTCAAAATAAATGATTTTTCCTTATTTTCTAAATTTTGTGTGAATTTGGTGTTAGTTGTTTTGCATGTTATTTGTGTGTGATAAATGAAAATACAAAAATTTGCATCTTTAGGAAATTAATTCTTTTTCTAACAAATTAAAGAAAAAATCAAAAAAAAATTAGTTAGCTTTTAAATTAAAAATTGTCAAAAAGAGGTAATTAGTTTAATTTTTAATAAGTGCCTAATAATTACAAAGTAGGAAAATATATAGAAAATACAAAAACAAATCAAAAATACAACAAAATACAAAAAATACAAGTTGGAATAAAGAAAGGAAAGGAAAAAGAAAGAACAAAAGACTTGGGCCAAAGAAATACCCAGCCCAGACGGAGATCACACCCAGTTGCCCAGCCCAGCCGCCCGGCCCAAACGGCCCTTATCCATACCCGGTCTAGTAGTGTTTTGATCTCAGCCGTTCCCTGATCCTAATCCAACGGCTTACAATTGTCATTACAACAAAAACATAATACCTTAAAACAACCTTAATTCATAAAACACTTCTTGTCCAAAGACGGCTATCCCTCTCTTCTTCCGCCTCTTTCATCTCTTTCTTCAACATTGGCCGCCGCCTAGGGTTCCGCCACCTACGGCGGTGGCCGGCCATATTTTCTGTCACGACCCTAGTTCACCAATTGTGAACATGTCGTGATGGCACCCAGTCCCCACGACTAGGTAAGCCTAACACGTTGCGGAATCTATAAATTTTAATTACTTAAATGAGAAACAACGGAAAATAACATAAAAGATATGTAATCCGTGCCACTTGGCACATACATCCGTCACACAATGAATAAACACTACCAAGATCCGGAACCCCACGGTAACACAGACTAAAAGAGAAATACAACTGTGGCTCTATGTGTAAAGAGTATCTAGCAACGAAATGAAGAAAATGTCAACTAGTAATACTAGAATAGAAGGGAAGCCTCCGGATCCGCGGACGTAGCGGATCATACCTCGAAGTTTCCCAGAAAGCTGCAGAATCACCTAGTACGAGCCTGCTCTGATGTACCTGGATCTGCACAACAAAAGTGTGCAGAAGAGTAGCATGAGTACACCACGGCGGTACTCGGTAAGTGCCAAGCCTAACCTCGATGGAGTAGTGACGAGGAAGGTCAGGGCCCTACTGAGAAACAATAAAAATATGATGATAACAAAATAAACAGTTTAACAGATAACAACAAAATTTCCAAAATAACAACATTTACGATGTTTACTGAAACTGTCTACAATCAAGCTAATAACAAATAACCAACTCAAATAAACAAATCCAGGATCTGCGGGAATTGAACCCACAGTCCCATTCTCAGTACCCCTGGGTCTCCGGGAATCGAACCCGCAACCCATGTCTCAATAATATCTCAATAACTCAGGATCTCCGGGAATCGAACCCGCAGTCCCTACCAATAACTCGGGATCTCGGGAATCGAACCCGTAGTCCCTACCAACAACTTAGGATCTCGGGAATCGAACCCGTAGTACTTACCAATAACTCAGGATCTCGGGAATCGAACCCGTAGTCCCTACCAATAACTCGGGATCTCGGGAATCGAACCTGTAGTCCCTACCAATAACTCGGGATCTCGGGAATCGAACCTGTAGTCCCTACCAATAACTCAGGATCTCGGGAATCGAACCCGTAGTCCCTACCAATAACTCAGGATCTCGGGAATCGAACCCGTAGTCCCTACCAATATCACGCCGGGTCTCCGGGAATCGAACCCACAGCCCTGGGTCTCCGGGAATCGAACCCGCAGTCCACAAGCACAACCAATTAAGGAATCCACAGAGAGAATAATTATGCTTAACTATAACTTCACCGAAAAATAGTGCCAATAATTAACAAGGAGTTCAAATAAGGCAATTAGGCAACTAAACAGTTAAGTGCTACCTAATCATGCTCTTCTAACCACTACCGGGTAAAATATCAAATTAACAACCAAAGACAGGGATATCGCTCATCGAACATTTTTGAATAAAGTATGTGTTCAACAACCAGCGCATGTACACGCCCGTCACCTCGCGTACAAGGCTTTTAAACTATCACATAATATCCTAGGGGTGAAAATTCCCCCACACGAGGTTAGACAAGCCACTTACCTCAATTCCGGTACAAAACCGCTAAGTAATAACCCTCTTGCCACGAATGTCGGCCTCCACAAGTGTAGTATCTGATAAAATCAATAGAATCACGTCAAAATAGGCCAATTGGGCATTACCCAATCAAAATAACTCAAAATTCACCAAAACCCACAAGTTGCCAAAACCCGACTTCCGGTACGCTTATCGAAAAATCACGAAAAATATATATTCGGGTTCCTTATCTCAATACGAGTCCGTGCATATAAAATTTATCGAAATCGGACTTCGTTTGCCCATTCAAATCAAAGATTTTCTAACATTTAGGCCTAGGGCTCAAACCCACCTTTAATCTTCCAATTTCAGTGAAATAATCATGGATTTCATGATAAACCAACGAATTAAGGTTAAGAAACTTACCCCCGATGATTTCCCGGTGATATCCCGGCGTTTCCCCTTCAATTCCCTCTCTTGGAGCTCAAAAATGGCGTTTTTGTGTATGGGGTCGCGGCTGAAATGTTTCTGGACTTAAAGTCACTGCCAGGCCAATTTACTCTACGCGATCGCAGCACTGGGCTTGCGATCGCGATGCACAAAATATGGGCGGCCTATTTTCCTCTACGCGATCGCGTGGTCCAGGACGCGATCGCAGTGCTCAACCTGACCATTCAACGCGATCGCATCACCTCGACCGCGATCGCACTGCTTTCGATTAACACCCTACGCGATCGCATCACCCGCGTCGCGATCGCGAAGAACAACTACCGGTCCTCACTCCTCTACCCTACGCGATCGCAGACTCTACCTCGCGATCGCAGAGCTTCCCAAATTCACCCTACGCGATCGCGGACTCCCCCTCGCGATCGCAGGGCCCAATAATTTCCTCTTATGCGATCGCATGAGCAGCTTCGCGATCGCGAAGCACAAAATTTCTCTGCAATATTGCAGCAGAACCAGCAGTGCAATTGGCACCAAAATGGTCCGTTTGGACCCCCGAATTCATCCCGAGGCCCCCGGGATCCCAACGAAAACCACCAACCTATTCCAAAACATGATACGAACTTATTCTAATCATCAAAACACGTCTAACAACATCAAAATCCATAATTCACATCGAATTCAAGCCTAGATTTCTTAAAACTTTCCGAATTGCACATTCGATCTAAAACCCGACCAAACGACGTCCGAATGACCTGAAAATTTGCGGACATATCCAAAATCACATAACGAAGCTACAGGAATTGTCGAAATTCCATTCCGACCCCCGGATCAAAATCTCACCTATCGTTCGGATTCACCAAAATTTCTAACCTTCGGCATTTCAAGCCTAATTGAGCTACGGACCTCCAAAATACATTCCGAACGCGCTCCTAACCCCGAAATCACCTAACGGAGCTAATGGAACCATCGGATTTCCGTTCCGAGATCGTCTTAACACTGTTCCGGCTACGGACCATTTTTCTAGTTTCAAAGCTCTTATTTAGGGACTAAGTGTCCCAAAATGCTCAAATTTTCGGAACCGACTCTCCCGGCAACCCACAATAGCAGAAATGAGCTTAGGGGAACAGTTAAATTAGGGATTGGGGCGTAATTTTCTAAAACGACCGGTCGGGTCGTTACATCTTCCCACACTTAAAGATTCGTTCGTCCTCGAACGAGCATAGAAAACATACCCGGAGTAGTGAAAAGATGAGGGTACTGGCTGCGCATATCCTGCTCGGTCTCCCAAGTCGCCTCCTCGACCAGCTGGCCCCGCCACCGAACCTTTACCGAAGCGATGTTCTTTGACCTTAGCTTTCTGACCTGCCTGTCTAGAATGGCTACTGGCTCCTCAACATAAGAAAGATCCTTGTCTAGCTGAACAGATGTGAAATCCAACACATGCGATGGGTCACCATGGTATCTCCGGAGCATGGAGACATGAAATACGGGGTGAACTCCGGCTAGGCTGGGAGGTAAGGCCAACTCATAAGCAACCTCCCCAACACGCCTCAAAATCTCAAAAGGGCCAATAAATCTAGGACTCAGCCTTCCTTTCTTCCCAAACCTCATAACGCCCTTCATGGGCGAGACTCGAAGCAGAACCCGCTCACCAACCATAAAAGCCACATCGCGAACCTTCTTGTCCGCATAACTCTTCTCTCTAGACTGGGCTGCACGAAGTCTGTCCTGAATCACCTTGACCTTGTCCATAGCCTCCTGAACCATATCAGTACCTAGCAACCTGGCCTCGCCCGGCTCAAACCAACCCACGGGAGACCTGCACCTCCTACCATATAGGGCCTCGTACGGTGCCATCTGAATACTAGACTGGTAGCTGTTGTTATAAGCAAACTCCGCCGGTGGCAAGAAGTGATCCCATGAACCTCCAAACTCAATCACGCATGCACGGAGCATATCCTCCAAAATCTGAATAGTGCGCTCGGACTGCCCATCAGTCTGGGGGTGAAATGTCGTGCTCAGCTCCACCCGAGTACCTAACTCCTGCTGTACGGCTCTCCAGAACCGTGAAGTGAACTGAGTGCCTCTATCTGAAATGATGGAAACTGGAATACCATGCAGCCGAACTATCTCCTTGATATAGATCTCCGCCAGTCGTTCCGATGAATAAGTAGTGCTCACCGGTATAAAATGGGCGGACTTGGTCAGCCGATCCACAATAACCCAAATAGAATCAAACTTCCTAACAGTCCGTGGAAGCCCAGATACAAAGTCCATGGTGATGCGCTCCCATTTCCACTCTGGAATCTCAATCCGCTGCATCAATCCACCCGGGCGCCGATGCTCATACTTCACCTGCTGGCAGTTGAGGCATCTAGAAACATAATCAACTATATCCCTCTTCATCCGCCTCCACCAGTAATGTTGTTTCAAGTCCTGATACATCTTCGCGGCACCCGGATGGATGGAATACCGCGAACTATGGGCCTCTGCTAGAATCAGCTCTCGAAGATCATCTACATTGGGCACACAGATACGCCCCTGCATCCTCATAACTCCATCATCCCCGATGGTAACATCCCGAGCATCACCACGCCGAACTCTATCCTGAAGGACAAGCAAATGAGGGTCGTCGAACTGACGCTCCCCGATGCGGTCAAATAGAGAAGACCGAGAAACCACACAAGCTAGAACCCGGCTGGGCTCCGAAAGATCCAGCCTAACCAACTGCCTGGCCAAAGCCTGAACATCCATCGCCATAGGCCTCTCCGAAGCTGGTAGATATGCCAAACTCCCCAAACTCTCTGCCCGATGACTCAAGGCATCAGCAACCACATTAGCCTTGCCCGGATGATAGAGAATAGTAATATCATAGTCCTTCAGTAGTTCCAACCATCTCCTCTGACGCATATTCAGGTCCTTCTGCTTAAGCAAGTGCTGCAAGCTCCGGTGATCAGTGTAGATCTCAGAAGGAACCCCATATAAATAATGACGCCAAATTTTCAAGGCGTGAACAATGGCAGCTAGCTCCAAATCATGAACAGGGGGATAATTCTTCTCATGCACCTTCAGCTGTCTCGACGCGTAGGCAATCACCCTACCGTCCCGCATCAATACCGCACCGAGTCCAACTCGTGAGGCATCACAATATACAGTATAGGACCCCGAACCTGTAGGCAACATCAATATAGGGGCCGAAGTCAAAGTTGTCTTGAGCTTCTGAAAGCTCGCCTCACACTCGTCTGTCCACCGAAAAGGGGCACCCTTTTGGGTCAATCTAGTCATAGGTGCTGCAATCGAAGAGAACCCCTCTACGAAACGACGGTAATAGCCCGCCAAACCAAGGAAACTGCGAATCTCGGTAGCGGAGGAGGGTCTGGGCCAACTCTGCACGGCCTCCACCTTCCTCGGATCTACTCGAATACCATCACTCGATACCACGTGGCCCAAAAATGCCACCGAACTCAACCAGAATTCACATTTAGAGAACTTGGCATAAAGCTGCTTCTCCCTCAGGATCTGAAGCACTATTCTCAAATGCTGCTCGTGCTCTTCCCGGCTCCGAGAATATACTATAATATCATCAATGAAGACAATCACGAACGAGTCCAGATAAGGCCTGAACACACTGTGCATCAAATGCATAAAGGCTGCTGGGGCATTAGTCAACCCAAAAGACATCACGAGGAACTCATAGTGACCATACCGGGTCCTGAAGGCAGTCTTCGGGATATCTGGCTCCCGAATCTTCAGCTGGTGATACCCGGAGCGCAAATCAATCTTAGAAAACACATGTGCGCCCTATAACTGGTCAAATAAATCATCAATACGGGGCAAAGGATACCGGTTCTTCACTGTAACCTTATTCAGCTGACGATAGTCAATACACATACGCATAGAACCGTCCTTTTTCTTCACAAACAATACAGGAGCACCCCAAGGCGAAACACTGGGTCGAATAAAACCCTTGCCCAATAACTCCTGTAACTGATCCTTCAACTCCTTTAATTCAGGAGGAGTCATACGGTACGGTGGAATAGATATGGGTTGAGTGCCCGGCAACAAGTCAATAGCAAAGTCAATGTCTCTGTCAGGCGGCATGCCCGGAAGATCAGCTGGAAATACATCAGCAAAGTCACGTACCACATGAACAGAATCAATAGAGGGAGTGTCAACACTGACGTCCCGCACATAGGCTAGATAAGCAGCACACCCCTTCTCAACCATACGCTGAGCTCTGAGAAAAGAAATAACACGGCTAGGGGTGTGATCTAGAGTACCACTCCACACAATACGTGGAATGCCTGGCATAGCCAGCGTCACGGTCTTGGCGTGACAATCAAGAATAGCATAATGGGGCGACAACCAGTCCATGCCCAGAATAATATCAAAATCGATCATCCCGAGCAGCAATAGATTCGCTCTGGTCTCAAAATCACAAATGGTAACCAAACACGACCGATATACGCGGTCCACAACCAAAGAATCACCCACCGGAGTGGAAACATAAATGGGGGCACTCAAAGAATCCCGAGGCACACCCGGATGAGAAGCAAAGTAAGAAGACACATATGAAAAAGTGGAACCGGGGTCGAATAGAACCGATGCCTCCCCGTGACTAACCAGAATAATACGTGATAACAGAATCGGATGCAACAGCCGCAGCCGCGATCGGGAATAGCATAGAATCCGGCTCGTCCCCCTCTCGAGGGCGGCCTCTAGAACCCCGACCCCCGCCCCGGCCGCGGCCAGGTGGAATAGGAGCTGGAGCTGGAATGATAGCTTGCTGACCCCGAGAGCCACGCCGATGCCGCGAAGACCGGTGAGGTGCCCCCTCCTACGCTCGGGACACTCCCTCACCGGATGGCGAGTATCCCCGCACCCAAAGCAAGCTCGGGAGGATACGGTGTCTATGATCGACCGGCCTCACCCCCACTAGCTTGACCTCCGGAAGGACCCCGCGCGAGAGGTGCACCGGAAACCGGGGAGCATAATAAGGCTCCCGAGGTGCTGGAAGACCTGGAGTACTACCCGCTGCGGGCAATGCCGAGTGAACTGGTCGACCGGAATAACCCTGCCAAAACGACCGGCTGATGAAGTGCGGGCACCGGAGAAATGGCCCGACTCACGAGACCTCTTGGCCTCTCTCTCCCTCCGCTCTCTAGGGAGCATACTCTCGATCCTCTTGGCAATGCTAACTGCCTGCTGATAAGATATATCTGTCTCAAGCTCTCTGGCCATGCCGGATCGGATAGGCGGAACAAGGCCCTCAATAAATCTCCGCACTCGCTCCCGAACCGTGGCTACCAAAGCCGGTGCATGCCTCGCTAGGCGGGTGAAACTGATAGCATACTCTGATACTAACATGGAGCCCTGTCGCAACCGCTCGAACACCGAGCGCCAAGAATCCCTAAGGCTCTGGGGAACAAACTCCCTCAAAAACAGATCTGAAAACTGCGTCCAAGTCAATGAAGCAGACTCCTCTGGACTATCCAACTCATACGTGCGCCACCAATCATAAGCGGCCCCACGAAACTGAAAAGCGGTGAAGGAAACCCCGCTGGTCTCCACAATCCCCATAGTGCAAAGAATACGATGACACTCCTCCAGAAAACCCAATGCATCATCTGAAGCCAAACCACTAAACACTGGAGGGTCATATTTCTTGAACCTTTCCAATCTACGCTGCTCGTCCTCAGAGGCAGCTGGTCCACCTCCGGGCTGTACTGGTGCGGTAGGCGGAATAGGAATAACCTTTGGAACCTGCTCCATGGGCACTCGCTGCTCAGGAGTGCGGGCTACGAGAGTCTGGGCCCCTCCCCCGGCCTGAGATATGGCTGCAGCGAGAGGAAGCAACCCCGCTTGAGCCAGAGTAGTGTACAAGCTCATAAACTGAGCTAGAGTCTCCTGGAGTGCTGGAGTCGTAGTAGCAGTAGTAGGTGTACCAGGTGCATGTGCTCCAACCTGATCCACCGGTGGTGCCTCAATGACAGCGCGCGTGGGTGTTGTGGCTGCACCTCGGGCGCATCCTGGGCCTCTACCCCAGCCCCGGCCTCTACCCCGGCCCCGGCCTCTGGTGGCGACAGCAGGGGGCGCGGGTGCCTGATCCTCGCGTGTACCATGTGTCTTCACCATCCGTGAGAGAATAGAAGACAGAAGTTAAGAATTGGTGTCAAAACATCACATGACAAGAAATTCAAAAGAAATGAAGATTTTTCCTAAACAGTTACATAGCCCCTCGTAGATAAATACGGACGTCTCCGTATCGATCGGCGAGACTCTAAATAACCGGTCTGTGTCCCGTGACTCCTATGAACCTAGAGCTCTGATACCAACTTGTCACGACCCTAGTTTACCAATTGTGAACATGTCGTGATGGCACCCAGTCCCCACGACTAGGTAAGCCTAACACGTTGCGGAATCTATAAATTTTAATTACTTAAATGAGAAACAGCGGAAAATAACATAAAAGACATGTAATCCGTGCCACTTGGCACATACATCCGTCACACAATGAATAAACACTACCAAGATCCGGAACCCCACGGTAACACAGACTAAAAGAGAAATACAACTGTGGCTCTATGTGTAAAGAGTATCTAGCAACGAAATGAAGAAAATGTCAACTAGTAATACTAGAATAGAAGGGAAGCCTCCGGATCCGCGGACGTAGCAGATCATACCTCGAAGTCTCCCAGAAAGCTGCGGAATCACCTAGTACGAGCCTCCTCTGATGTACCCGGATCTGCACAACAAAAGTGTGCAGAAGAGTAGCATGAGTACACCACGGTGGTACTCAGTAAGTGCCAAGCCTAACCTCGATGGAGTAGTGACGAGGAAGGTCAGGGCCCTACTGAGAAACAATAAAAATATGATGATAACAAAATAAACAGTTTAACAGATAACAACAAAATTTCCAAAATAACAACATTTACGATGTTTACTGAAACTGTCTACAATCAAGCTAATAACAAATAACCAACTCAAATAAACAAATCCAGGATCTGTGGGAATTGAACCCACAGTCCCATTCTCAGTACCTCTGGGTCTCCGGGAATCGAACCCGCAGCCCATGTCTCAATAATATCTCAATAACTCGGGATCTCCGGAAATCGAACCCGCAGTCCTTACCAGTAATTCAGCATCTTGGGAATCGAACCCGTAGTCCACATTTCAATAATCTCAGGATCTCGGGAATCGAACCCGTAGTCCACATTTCAATAATCTCAGGATATCGGGAATCGAACCCGTAGTCCCTACCAATAACTCAGGATCTCGGGAATCGAACCCGTAGTCCCTACCAATAACTCAGGATCTCGGGAATCGAACCCGTAGTCCCCAAACATAGCAAGTAAAGGAGTACACAGAAAGAAGTATAATATACTTAACTATAACTTCGGGATCTCGGGAATCGAACCCGTAGTCCCTACCAATAACTCAGGATCTCGGGAATCGAACCCGTAGTCCCTACCAATATCACGCCGGGTCTCTGGGAATCGAACCCACAGCCTTGGGTCTCCGGGAATCGAACCCGCAGTCCACAAGCACAACCAATTAAGGAATCCACAGAGAGAATCATTATGCTTAACTATAACTTCACCGAAAAATAGTGCCAATAATTAACAAGGAGTTCAAATAAGGCAATTAGGCAACTAAACAGTTAAGTGCTACCTAATCATGCTCTTCTAACCACTACCGGGTAAAATATCAAATTAACAACCAAAGACAGGGATATCGCTCATCGAACATTTTTGAATAAAGTACGTGTTCAACAACCAGCGCATGTACACGCCCGTCACCTCGCGTACAAGGCTTTTAAACTATCACATAATATCCTAGGGGTGAAAATTCCCCCACACGAGGTTAGACAAGCCACTTACCTCAATTCCGGTACAAAACCGCTAAGTAATAACCCTCTTGCCACGAATGTCGGCCTCCACAAGTGTAGTATCTGATAAAATCAATAGAATCACGTCAAAATAGGCCAATTGGGCATTACCCAATCAAAATAACTCAAAATTCACCAAAACCCACAAGTTGCCAAAACCCGACTTCCGGTACGCTTATCGAAAAATCACGAAAAATATATATTCGGGTTCCTTATCTCAATACGAGTCTGTGCATATAAAATTTATCGAAATCGGACTCCGTTTGCCCATTCAAATCAAAGATTTTCTGACATTTAGGCCTAGGGCTCAAACCCACCTTTAATCTTCCAATTTCAGTGAAATAATCATGGATTTCATGATAAACCAACGAATTAAGGTTAAGAAACTTACCCCCGATGATTTCCCGGTGATATCCCAGCGTTTCCCCTTCAAAAACCTCTCTTGGAGCTCAAAAATGGCGTTTTTGTGTATGGGGTCGCGGCTGAAATGTTTCTGGACTTAAAGTCACTGCCAGGCCAATTTACTCTACGCGATCGCAGCACTGGGCTTGCGATCGCGATGCACAAAATATGGGCGGCCTATTTTCCTCTACGCGATCGCGTGGTCCAGGACGCGATCGCAGTGCTCAACCTGACCATTCAACGCGATCGCATCACCTCGACCGCGATCGCACTGCTTTCGATTAACACCCTACGCGATCGCATCCCCCGCGTCGCGATCGCGAAGAACAACTACCGGTCCTCACTCCTCTACCCTACGCGATCGCAGACTCTACCTCGCGATCGCAGAGCTTCCCAAATTCACCCTACGCGATCGCAGACTCCCCCTCGCGATCGCAGGGCCCAATAATTTCCTCTTATGCGATCGCATGAGCAGCTTCGCGATCGCGAAGCACAAAAATTCTCTGCAATATTGCAGCAGAACCAGCAGTGCAATTGGCACCAAAATGGTCCGTTTGGACCCCCGAATTCATCCCGAGGCCCCCGGGATCCCAACGAAAACCACCAACCTATTCCAAAACATGATACGAACTTATTCTAATCATCAAAACACGTCTAACAACATCAAAATCCATAATTCACATCGAATTCAAGCCTAGATTTCTTAAAACTTTCCGAATTGCACATTCGATCTAAAACCCGACCAAACGACGTCCGAATGACCTGAAAATTTGCGAACATATCCAAAATCACATAACGAAGCTACAGGAATTGTCGGAATTCCATTCCGACCCCGGATCAAAATCTCACCTATCGTTCGGATTCACCAAAATTTCAACCTTCGGCATTTCAAGCCTAATTGAGCTACGGACCTCCAAAATACATTCCGAACGCGCTCCTAACCCCGAAATCACCTAACGGAGCTAATGGAACCATCGGATTTCCGTTCCGAGATCGTCTTAACACTGTTCCGGCTACGGACCGTTTTTCTAGTTTCAAAGCTCTTATTTAGGGACTAAGTGTCCCAAAATGCTCAAATTTTCGGAACCGACTCTCCCGGCAACCCACAATAGCAGAAATGAGCTTAGGGGAACAGTTAAATTAGGGATTGGGGCGTAATTTTCTAAAACGACCGGTCGGGTCGTTACATTTTCCGTCCAAACTAATACCAAAACGCTCCCCTCATCTCCCTCATTACTTTTCTCCAAGCTATAATCTTCAAACGTTAACCAAACGCCTCCTATGCCTAACCCTAATCCGCGCGGCCACCCACCACCACGGCGGCGCCACCTCAAAACCACCCCAAATCAACCCCTACCCTTCTCTCAACACCTCTCAACCGTGACACAAGAAAATCGAGTCCCAAAGACCGCCGAGAATTACCAAGACAAAATCGGGTCTTCAAAGATTAGTCGATTCAAGAAAGACTCAAGAAAAGGCTCGAGTTTTATCAAAGATTCAAGAACAAGTGAAGAAGCAAGTGAATAACCAAGAAAAGAAAAAAAAATCAGTAAACAGAAAAGAAAATCCACGGCAAATAATAGAAGCTAAGTCTTCTTCTTTGGTTTTCGTTTAATTCGGATACATGTTTGATTTCGTGGTGTTGTTTTGTTTTCAATGAGGCTTGAATGATAGCAGTAATTGTTTTTTAGAAATATACGCATTTCAAATCGACTAGAATGCATTTGATTAGCTTTGTTGGTTTTTTCTGATTAAGAGTAGGTTGTTATGATTCTGGTTAGTCGATCCGTTAATTTGTATTGCTGATTTCTGATTGCTGTTGGGAATTACCTGTTGATAATTTTGAATATGCTTTGTTATAATCTTGAATCTGTTTTAAAATGCAAGTTGATTAGTTACCAATTAGTGGAATTATTTTGGTAATCTGTTTAAGTGCAGTGAGTTCTATATCATTTAGGATGTATTGGTTATAGCTGTTAGTTAGTGACTAAGCTCAATTAGTGAAGTTGTCCTTTAGATTAGTTTAGATTCAAGTTAGGTTGATAGTTGAAATCACACAATTCATAGCAACCTAAGGTGTTTTACTAAATAGAATCAATTGCGACTAGTTAGCTCGAGTAATAAGACTCACCATCTATCAATTGTTCCCCCGAGTCTTGTTAATCGGATAATTAATAATAAGTGGCTGTATTTGTAAGATTGCTTAGGGTTGGCTGTAGGAGAATGTGATTTTTAATTAATTGAATTAAGTTGGATTTAAAGTAGTTGAAAGTGCCAATTGGTTAATTGAGAAATGGTCACTTAATTGTGGCTATTTGATAAATACAAATCTGAAAATAGGGATAAAATACAGAAATTAGGAAAGTAATTAGCCTTAAGAAGTAGGGGTAAATTGGGAAAAAGAATTGGTAAACTTGTAATAAGGTTAAAAGGGAAAGGGTGCAATTGGGATAAGAATTGGCACAATTGTGATAAATATAGAGCATTAAGGGCAGCTTGGGGATAAAAAAAGGTAGAATTAGTAGTTGTCCATAACAAGTGAGGGCACAATAGGTAATACAATGAATTGGAACATGGTAGACTATTCTAGAAGGGGTCTTAGTGTAGCTTTCACTAGAATAATTGCACTAACTTGTGCAACAAGTTAAAAATTGGAGGGGTTTTAGTGAAATATTAAAATTCTGATTTTCTTTGATTTTGGTCTATAAATAGGCATTTTCAGCATTAATAATGGGGGTTCCTTCTGATTTTAGAGGATTATTTAGCATTTTTAAGCCATAGGAACCATAGAAAAATCCAAAAACTAATAGTTAATTTTCAGATCTGAAATCAATATTTCATATTCATTTTTCTTCTCTTTTATCTTCAAATTGTCTTCAAAAATCCAGAAACAGTGGGAGATTCATCATAAATCGGTAGAAACTGTCATTTGAATGTGAAAGTGGGTTTTGAAATAATTTCGAGGTTCTGGAAATTATCTGCTAGGTTAATTGCTTGGTTTTTTCATTCACTGTTGATCTCACTGAGCCGCTACTGTTGTGAATTGGACTGTTACTGCTGGAATTACTGTTGTGCTGCCTGAATAAATCATTTTTGCTGCTGTTGTTTATAGCTCTAATGGACCTACCATAATTTCAGGTACACAACTGTATTTCTCAAGCTCACAGAAATGAAATAAATGAACTGGAGTCTTCAGTGCAGCATTGTCATGAATTTTTCTTTTTCTTGTTTGGCTATTCTATAAACAAATTTAACTAATGATATTTGTATTCATTTAGGACTGGTTTAGTCCTAGTTTTGGACTGGACTATTGTGAGTTAATTGGTATTATTGATTTGTATTAGCTTAAACATTAATTAGGCATGTCGTGATAAATACAGTCTATTAGTGGAATAGTTTAAGTACTTCATAAGTAGGTAATTTGTAGATATGTTATGATGCTGAATGTCGATTAACTTTTAGCTTAATATTCTGTTCAAGTAAGAGATAAAACAGCTGGAAATCACTCATTCAAATCAGCGAGTTTAATTCATTTGGCTTCATTTATATTGTTGACACAATAAGATCAATCGTTGTTTTAGTAAAATAGTACGTAAATCAGATCTGCAAGTTAGGCATATTAATTTCAGTTGATGTTTTGTTAAGTAATTATTGTAGCTTAAGTGGTAAATTTAAATTTTTTAGTCATAAAGCGTTTGGTTAGTGCGTTATAATAATGCATCTGAGTATAAATTTTGTGTTTCCAAATAGTTTCATTAATACACTGTTGTTTCTTCTCGTTAGTTTAGGTTTGAATTTTCTTTGTCATTTTTCCTTTGTTCTTTCTAGTTCAAACAGTGTTAATTAGCAGTAGTCAAGTAGCATCCATCCCTTCTCCGTGATTTATCAACTCTATTAAGTGATAAGCTTTAGCTAATTATTATCTTTGATCCATTGTTTCATAGTAAATCGGAAACTTAAGGAAAACAAATGAATACCCATAGTTTTGTGTAATTGAAAGTGATCTTCAAACTAATAGGTGAAATAATTAAAAAATATAGTTATGTTAGGATTGACCTTGAATAAAAAGTGAGATGAGCCTCGCCGCACTAAACACATAATTGCGGGGCCCTCAATTAATTGTAATGAAAACCTTAGACTTGGAAGGACCGTTTAGTGAATTCCACGGTCCTTTCCCAAAGTTAAACAACACGATAGACGCTTTAGGCACGATTTGTAAATAAAATACTTTCCTAATTACGGGTGCGCATTTATGTGACCCAAATCTTACTCCCGGCGAAACTGAAATACACTAAAGTCACAGGCGTACTGGTTGCGGTGTGATTTGAAATGTGTTTTCATGACGTCGCAATTCCATAAAACTAAAAGCGGAGCATTAAAAGCGCCTAATTAAAATATGTAAAGAAATCAGATAAAAGCAAAAATTGCAGTTGAGCGACCGTGCTAAAACCACGAAATCCGGGAGTGCCTAACACCTTCTCCCGGGTTAACAGAATTCCTTATCCAGGTTTCTAGTTTCGCAGACTGTATTACATAGTCATAAATTTCCTCGGTTCGGGATTAAACCGGTGACTTGGGACACCATTATTTTCCCAAGTGGCGACTCTGAAAATGATTAAATAAATTGATCCCGTTCCGACTGTCCTTTAAGTGGAAAAACTCCTTCACTGATTATTATTATATCCCTTCTCGGGGTGTAGTATTAGACAGTGGCACATTACATTTACGTATATTGTGCGGTGTGAAAAAATGAGGTGTGACATTCATAATGACATAACATAGAGATCTCTTCATTCATATATTCAGGTACCTGAATCTCTCATGAGATATTATGAAGTGTTATGTCATGTGATCTTCTAGATCACTTGCCTCCTTTATTTTGATCATTTGCTCATCTTCTTTATCAAGAAGTTTATTTGAAATTGATTGTCTATATGCTTTAAGCTAACCATAGACTTTGTCCTTCTAGGACTTAATATGAGCATTTGCAATGAGAATATAGTTACTTTATTTGGGTCAGCAAATGTGCCTGGCATGCTTTGCAATAAATTGCACATGAATTATCTTTTTATGAACTTCAAGTTCATATTATTTTATTCGAGGATCTAGATGTATAAATGATAATTTATTTCATGTAACTTTTCTCAACTGTTGTATCTTATCTCCCCCTCATGTTAGAAAAACTAACTTGTTTCCTCAACTTTGAGAATCCATCTTTGTGTGTTATGGTGTTAATCAAAATATACACCGCACATCAATAATAATAATAATAATAATAATAATAATAATAATAATAATAATAATAATAATAATAATAATAATAATAATAATAATAATAATAATAAGATGGAATTATTTGGTTCCTGACCCTGAACCACTTGTGAGGGGAGAAAATAATATACTTTCGTATATAATGTATATCAAATTGATATATATAAACTTTGTTCTCATAAGCAATAGTTTAGCTATTAAGTTGAGGCACTCAATAAATCAATTTGCTAAACCAGCTGTGATATAAACCAATTTATCAAGATGAACTTCTTGAATAGAGAATCTGGAATATGCTCTAAATTAAATTATTGAGCAAGTTACCTCGCAAACACCATGTTGCAGGTTAGCAATAATCGCACATGTAACTATCTCATAGATGCATCTTATGTGGTATACATGACAGGTGAGTGGGCCCATATTCACCTTTGATATTTCCAGCATTCATGGGATTCAATCCCAATTTTAGTTGGTATATTAATTAATAAGAACAAGCATATAAAAGAATTCGTAAAGAACTTTCTAGTTCTTTAATATTTACCCATGTGAATTCTCTTTATTTTTGCACATCTTACTTAAATTGATATGGGTAAATCAATTATGCCAACTGAATAAATTATCAATATTAATAAACTTCAGATTTATACCATGATGTGTACAATTATGAATAAACTTCAAGTTTATTATGATATGGATTTTTATATTAATATCCACTTCATTGTGGTATTCTTTGTTTATGTAGTACAAATTGGAGAATAAAATGGGTAGTTTTTCACATACATATTACCCCGCTACAAGTTGTAGTAATAGAAGATATTAAATCTTTCCTTTATTTATAGTCTCAATATAATCAACCGTTTTCGCGAATACTTTGAAAACTGAATATATTTCTTTGAGACTTACTACAACACAATACCTTGTTGGTAATCAATTGTATTTCTCCAAAATAGTAATAATTGGCTCTTCCAGAGCTCTCAATTAATTTTGCACTACCACAGATTCATCAACATCCATGTGGTGAATATCTCTTTTAAAGAGAAACTTATACCATTATGGTCATGGCCAAAATTATATGAAAGATATGTTTCTTGCATTATTGTTGTTCTTTAATAATCACATTGCCAAAATATTTTGGCGTACAATAGGTACGTGACCAATGACCATTCATGCCATAATAATGATATATTTTCTTATATCATCTCAAACCTCCTTTTAGAGGTGAGTGTGGTGTAATCACTACCACTAGCACATTTATATTCTTCGAAAAACGAATATATATTCATAAATCAGTTGTTTTCTCATTCACGTCATGAATGGACCATAGTCATCTGTATGTGCTTTATAAAATATCATGTCAAATCGATGACAAATATTTTCACAAAGTGTGGGATTATTTTGAGAATACTTATTGTTCTCATTGCCATAATGATGATGATATAATTTCGTTTATTGCCACGTCCATATCCATTGATTATTCATGGTAATAATTTTGTCTTCTTTCAGACTTATCACATACTGCTATCACATTCTCTAAAGGGAATGAGAATGAAGCAAATTCAATAGGACGGGTTTTCAATTCTTTGCCCACAATTATACCTGAATTTAATCATGGCAAGACATAGAAATTTTACCACTTCATGTGGGTGTAATTTCTTAAAAAATCCATTAGAGTTATAATCAAACTTTGTTGTCTTTGCCTGTATATAAAATCAAATTATAGAATTTCAAGAATTTGAAAGAGAAAAGTAAAATACTTACCTTAAATCCATAATTTTAATCATGAAGGAAGTTCATGAAACAATTGACAATCATTATGCTCAATGCCAAAGTTTCTACTCAATTGATCAGAGTCTCGTGCTGATAACGTGTTATGAAATAATAAAAGAAGAAGAACAATATTGCAGAGAAAGAGAGAGAGGGAATTCTTATTGATATGGGATGATTTACAATGAGGTAAGACCCCTCTATTTATAGGAGAAATATGACTTAGTCACAAAGTAAAACTCTCCACAAGATAGACATTCACTTCAAATAGAATTCTATTCATAACATTACTGATGATGTTATTTATTTATCTTCTTGTGTGGGCAGTGTTTAATCAAACAATTCATTTTTAGTCAAAGCTGAAAATTTAAAAGAATACGGATTAGTGATAATCAGAAAAGAAAAGGAATTTGAGAATAGTAATATATGAAAGCTGAATAATCAGAGTATATTCCAATAGTGTCTCGTGCTTACAATTATTTGTGACTTTCTTTTTTATAGCCATTTTGAGAATACAACTTTACCTTTGTCATAATAAGATAATTATGGGCAACTAATTAATGACTTCAAAAGACTTTCCCTTTTATAGCCATTTTGAGAATACAAATTTTACCTTTGTCGGTCAATTAATAACTTTAAATATTACATTATGCAATCATATACATTAAATACATATTTTTTAACGTTTCTTGCATTTAATGCTCATTATTTGCTGTCAGATTCATTCCTTTGATTTTTCACGATCTTTGACCTTTAAATGCCTTGAACGGGTTCAAGCATAGAATGGCACGTATAACTGCTCGTGTTTCATCTATTTAACTTGCTCGTATCTATTGTTGTTCGTACTTATTAAAGAACTTTAATTCTTTGATTGTTTGAACAGTCTACGTGTCATGACATGTCATTTTTAATATGCAGACTAAATATTTCCTAATACAGATAGTCCCCCCACTTTCCATTTATACGTCAGTTGAATATTTAGGAAGTGGATTTCATAAAAGGAAAATTTTGTCATCATTAATGCTATGACAAGACTGACGCTTCAATGGTCACATCTATTTAGTGTTCTTCATACACGTCAACTACTCATCAATTATGCAGCTTGCACCCCTTTTTAAGTTCTTTTTTTTACAGCTCCACTACTCACGAAGTACCCGTTACCATTATTGTGACCCTTCCATTACTGCATTTTCACTTTTTAACGGTTGCCTATAAATATAATTTTACCTTTTACTTTTTACCATACAAAACTCTTTCGAACACTTGAACTGTGCAAATTTCCATTCAATTCGTCTTCTTCCTCATCATGTCTTCTTCGAACCCTAACCTTAGAAGAGCTCCTATTTTAGAAAATAATCCCAATGCCCTTGTTAGACATAGAAGGGGTGGAAGACTTCGTAGTTTAGGATACTCTTGTGGTGGTAGTTCTTCCCTGCCTTCTTCTGACCATGGTTCCTCTTCTAGAACCAGGGGTTCTTTTACCCAAAAATTATCTTCTAAGGGCAAGGAATCCTCTGAACCATTACAAGAGCCTTTGGTAGAGGAGATAGTTCCTAGAAATTTTTCTTTTCACCATGATAGACAATCACTTCAAAGCCAAGTTTCAGGTATGGATCGTGTTGCTGCTTTCCCCACTTTGATTATAGAGCTTTTAGCTCCCACAGTTCACAAATATTTCCACTGGAGTAACGATTTTCCCATTGTAATCCCCAACCCAAATCAAAGGATTAGTTCATATATGACTGGACTCTCTTTCGTTTACACATATCCTTTTACTCTTGGATTTAAACCAGTGATTCTCAATTTTTGTCGTTTCTTCAATAGCTCAGATTGGCCCGTTGGTATGGAGGGTTGTGTCTTCTTTAAGACATCTGGCCAATTTAGCAAATGTTAACTTTACCTTTCCTCGCCTAATTCACCTTTACTCCCCTAGGCTTTTTCGTAACGGCGTTTGCACCTTAGTGGCTAGGAGTAAGAGCGTTTTGGTGAGTCCAGAAGATTACAAGGATCGTGGATGGTATGCTAGATTCGTTGCTGCCCCCACGGTTGGCCTAGTGGGTAGAGAAATATTCCCTTTCCTGAGAATTGAAATTTTGCACGTAAGTGTCTTACCCTTTCTCGTACCTCTTTCTTTCGAGTTTATTAATTTCTTTAACTTTGCTTTCCTCTTTTTCTTTTTTTAGCAACCATGGGAGTTGTCGAGAACTTTTACAATTTTCGTGGTCTGGTAGATAAATTGTTGAATATTGCACCTCTGGAGGCTAGGTCTTGGAAATATATCTCCAGTATTTACAGTTGGAGAGTGAAGACTCACGGTAAGGGTTTTTGTCTCTCTCGTATGTGAAAATTCATTGTCTTTAACTTTCATCCTTCTCTTTGTTAGGATTTACGTTTCGAGGCGTTACCGCTGATAAAGATACGGCCTCTTTTTCCTTAGAAAGTGCTCCGGATATACTCCTGAAAAGAAAAACCCTTGAAGATGATAGCTCTGACGAAGAAAATGAAGGTGGTTTGTTGATGACAAGTCCAAGATTTAGGAGACGTATTATTTCTGACGTACGTATCATTTATAATTTTCAAAATTTGATATACTCCCATAGCCTGGAAAGCATGATCAACATTTGATAGTAGTGCTTCAGACCTTGCACGAGCAGAAGTAATATGCTAAGTTCTCAAAGTATGAGTTTTGGCTAGAGTCGGTGGCATTTTTTAGGGCATGTGGTGTCATGAGAGGGCATTAAGGTGGATCCCAAGAAGAATGAGGTTGTTCTGGATTGGCCACGTCCTACTTCAGTAACCGAGATCCGATGTTTCCTAGGGTTAGTGAGTTATTACAAGTGATTCGTGCATGGTTTTTCATCTATGGCATCACCTCTTACTAGATTAACCCAGAAGGGTGCTCCTTTCTATTGGTCCGATGATTATGAGGCGAGCTTTCAGAAGCTCAAGACAGCCTTGACTACAGCATCAGTTCTTGTGTTGCCTTCTAGAGCCCAGTACAAGTCCAATATAATATTTAAGACTTGCCCGCAAAAGTTGGTGTCAATCTCAGTAGTTTATGTGCATTTCGGCTCGTTAGAGGAGAATTAAGAACTTGAAGTTCAGAAGTTTTATTCAATTGGTTTTAGGGGGTGATTCTTAGATTTAGCATTATTTCGGGTGTTCTGAAGGTTTGGTCAGGTCCGTTTCATGATTTCGGTCTTGTCGGTATGTTCAGACGGGGCTCGAGAGCAGCGAGTGTCAAACGGATGAGGCTCGAGTGAATTTGAAAAAATTGAGAAATGCTTAAGCTGCTGCTTCTGTCATAACCGCACTTGCAATTAGTCGGCGGAAGGTGTGGGACCATTGAAGCGGTTGTTCCCTCACAGATGTGGCCAAGGCTGGCCAGGCCCAAAACCACAGAAGCGACTCCAAGATCGCAGAAGCAGTCCCAGCCCATTTGGCCAACTTCCGTAGATGCGGGACCGTAGATGTGGTCCCCTGACCGCAGATACGAAAATCGCTGAAGCGATGAGCTTTATTTATTATGGGTTCTAAGTCAATTTTGCCATATTTCACTCCTCCATGGAACAATTTACGGGCTCTTGTGAGATAAACTTCACCTAGCTTCTTGAGGTAAGTTTATTCTACCTATTTCTAGTTTAATACTTGTGTCTTAAGTAGATTAAACACTAGTATTAAGGTGAAATTATGGGCTTAGAGCAAAAACCTAGGATTTTGACAAAAGTTGGAGTTGACCACGAAATTTGTTATGAAATGAATTAGAAATCATATATGATTGATCCTTGGGTTATGAAGAACAACTTCCCTTGAAAAATTTTAGAATCTGGGTATGTGGGCTGGGGGTCGGATTTTAGGAAACTTGTGTTTAAGGGTGGGGTATTGCTTAAATAGTTAGAATATGATCTTGTAAGCTTGTATTGACTAGCTCCCACCTCATTTATCTAGTTTTAGATTGTTCGGCTCCAAATTGAGAGTTCAGGCCCGTTCTTGGTATTGGAACTGCACTTTGGAGCGATGCGAATCTCTTATCTAACCTTGTAAGAGGGAATTGTCCCCATAGGTGATGTAATCCAATAATTTGCTATTAAATGCAGGGGCTACGTACATACTAGGTAACGAGAGTCAGTGCGTAGCTACTATTGTGCTAAGTCCGGGTAGTTTAGGACCGAAAATGATGCTTTATGTGATATTCTTGTAATTCTATGTTTAATTTGGATTATTCAATCGTGGTGATTATGATAGATGGGATTAGTTAAGAGGAACATTATCTTTCTTGGCTTTTAAAAGAGAAGATGATAAATCAATGAGTAATTGCTCCCCCGTTATATGTTATTATCTGCCTGGTGATGTGTTGAATTACATGTGACCTTGTCGCATGATTGATTCGCGAGCGGAGTAATAGATGAATTTATGGTTTGTGCCGCTCGACCCTCGGCAGTGCACAATTTACTTTAAGTTGGATCGGCCCGTATGATCTTGGCACTATTTGTGCCTGCTTTACCAGTATTTTCTATGATTGAGTTTATTATTTGTCCTGAAATGGAAGTTGCCAGCGGTGACAATACTTAGGAGAGAACCTGTTAGTTTTTGCTATATACTGCTAATCATTGGTTTCTATCCATGCAGAGTATAATTCATATCTCATATTATTTGACGCTAGTGAGTGTCTAGTCGGTTTCTTGTCTCTACTTCTTCGAGATGAGCAGGATACTTACTGGGTAAATATTGTTTATGTGCTCATACTATATTTCTATACTTACTTGTACATGATCTGAGGCAGGTACATATGGCAATCAGTTTGGTGCGTATCCTTGAGCCTATTCCGATACTTCCACGGTGTTGCTCCCTTCCTGTGCCGTTCAGCGGCTTGATGGAGTTTCTCTTTACGTATTTTTGCTGTCTATTCTATTTCGGGCTGTAGGATAGGGTTGTTCTTTTGTATATTCTATTAGTTGCCCACAACTTGTGATACCAGGTCTTGGCACACACATTAGTAGACTATTCTTTTGGGATTTGTATAATTATTTTGGTACTTTACTGGTTATTACTTGTTTTAAGCTTAGTATAAGAAATTGCTGAAATTAGTTGGTAAAGGTAAAATGAGAATTTAATTATATTTCCGCGTTGGCTTGCCCGACAATGGTGTTGGGTGTCATCATAACCTATTGGGGAATGGGTCGTGACAGCTTCGCCATGATCATTCCTTTTTTGGCGCTTTAGAGCCATAAAACTGAAATTTAGTACGCTTTTCGATTTTTCATGTGCTATATAGTCTACACCATCTGCATTAACTCGAATAACGAGTCTGAATCGTCTCAAAAAATTAAAAAGAAGTTAATAAAATCTATGCCTTGACAGGATTTTAGTTCTGTAATTGCAATAAGTATAGCTGTGGGTCCGAACAAATACCGTATTTGTTTAGTTTCTTTGACTCGTCTGAAATTTCTAAATCATGTCTTTCATATTCAAACTAAACATGCCAACCATCCAAAGATGTGGTACAGTGGATGAGATTGTTCTTCTCTTCACCAGAGGTCTCGGATTTGAGTCCTGGGTATGAAAAAATCCTTGATAAGGAGCGTTGTTCCCCGAAAGAGGTCCTACGCGGTACAAATCCGAATATAGTCGAACTCCAATACAAATACCAAAAAAATGCTAAACAAGGCTGCTTCTCAGTGCAGACCAAAAAAACAAAAAAGAAAAAGAATAGCAGTCAATATTTTTACAGGACTCCAAAAAGTCATGAGAACCAAGTTAAAAGTCATCTTTGTAACCACCTACTACGCACTCATAGTGGCAAAAATTACACCTGACAATGACGAGGAACGAAGAAATTAAATAGAACTATAGTACTAGAATTTGGATTCCCATTTATGTTAACATTTTGTTTCGAGCTAGTTGTCGTCGTAGGCGTAATCAAAATTTAAGTTTATCGGATTTGAACTTGTCATTTACCCATAACTTTTTTTTTAATTATTCAGTGAATTTTTAATACTTATACAATCTAAACAAAAGTTGATGGATTTATCTGAATTCATACCATTAGCAATAATGGCAAATCTAAAATATTACTGGAACCCAGTAACTTTTGTCGAATGCTTTATATAATTAAAAAATACATTAAATATTTCAAAATTTTGATTGTAACTCAATTATTAATATATTAACTTGATGTAGTTGTAAGTTTATATAAACTTCAAATTCTTGACCCACATCAATAAGTAAGCTAGTTGTCGTCATTGCTTTCATCTTCATCTCAGACTTGTTGCTTCCTGGAAACCAGCACTTAACATTATTGTTTATTTTATTTATCAAAATTCACATGAATGCTTTAACTAATAAGCTGGCATTACTGCTTCTGGAAGCCTTACTCCCCGGCAGCCTAATACTAATAATTTAGATAACATGTTTGAATATTCAAAATAAAGGTTTTCTTTCCTTTTATATGAATGAAAGATCCAATAAAATACTCCCTCCATTCTATTTTAATTAATTTTTTTAGCTTTTTTGGTAGTTCATATTTGATTTTTTTCCGATATATCACGAAAGATTTAATTGTTGTTTTTTTAAAGTTGCTCTTGGAGTAAAGAAAGGCTAATATAGTCAATTTTATTGCTAAATAATGTTAATAAATTCTTTAATTTGAGTAAAAAAAATTATATATTAAAGTTAAATGGAAAGAGTAATATATTGTGAAACACAAAAATCATGGTTGAAATTGTGATCTTGGATCCTGAACTGTCTTTTATGGAAATCCAATTGATAAGGATTTACATAAATAGTTTTCAGTGATTTCGGATTAAACTTTTTTATTTTATTGGGTAATATTTTCGACGTAAACTTGAGGATTAAAGCTGCTCCCTATAGGTTAAATTACAAGATAGTTTGGATAGTTCAAAATAGTCTGTTTGCTGCATATACAAATCTTAATATGGAGCAATTAATTTTTCGCCCGCTACTATATTGCGAACGTACAATAATCTGTATAAAATACGTAGGAACTTTTTTTTCTTAAGATTCTTATAATTCTTAAGAACCAAAATTAAGTAACAAGTGCTTCAAATTTAAACAATCGAAGTTGTGGTGGGATAAATAAAATCTCTACATCCTAACCAAAAATCTTGGGTTCGAGTCTTGCTATGAATAGAAAAAATCCTAATAGAGAACGTTTCCCTTTTAACCGAACCTTATGTGTGCCAATTTGAATTAGTTGGAGCCAAACAACATTGTATATTGGGTTAAAAATAAGAAAGCTTTTCAAAATAAAAACTCATAACAACCAAACAGTTCTCCCAACTTTTTAAAATTGAGAAAAAAAGGAAATATATGACTAGAATATAGCTCCAAATTAAGGAGGGAGTCACGCCCTGTCCCATAATACAAGTCATTTACTTTGACTGGCAAAAAAAAATTTATCTATAAACTCTATTGATTTTCCTATTGTTTTATTCTCTTTTCTTTTGTTTTTTTAAACCAAACTCTATAGCTTCAAAATCTATATTTATCTCACTTTCTTCCTACTAATATCTTGTGACCATGAGTGAAACCATAACAAATCCCACTGACTGGGTACAAATATATCAACATTCCCTCTCACAACAACCTCAAACCCCTCCGCCTTCAACCACCGTCTTCGGCGGAGGCCGACTCTCCGATGCCACGGTGGTCACCACCACACCATCTTCCACTAGTCCTGGTCATCACGGCCCACAGGGCCATGATTCCAGACCCATTAGGAGGAGATCCAGGGCTTTAAGGCGTACCCCAACAACTGTATTCAATACAAACACAACCAATTTTCGAGACATGGTTCAACGGTTCACTGGAAGCCACAGTGAATTATCTCCATTCGCAAGACTCGAACCCGAGACATTTGGGCCGAGGAATATAAATCTTCATCAGCCGATAGTGAATCCAAGTACTACACCTAGTGCTTACATTATACAGTTTCAGCAGCAAGTAGAGCAAACTTTGCCCTACACAAATCTCCCCCCTCACGGTCATAATATTGGCCATGAAGCTTTTTTTCATAGACTAGGCAGCAGTTCTTCTAGATCTAATATGGAGGTTTCTGAGAATTTAATTATGGATAATAGAACTCCGTTTCCTCCTCAACATCAACCACGAGGACAAGAATAAGAATGTTTACGATTACCTATTACCAAAAAGTGTGGTGGGATGAACGAGATTCTTCTAGTCTTAATTAAAAATTTTAAGTTCGAACTTTAGGAATGAAGAAATTTCTGTCACTAAACATGCAATGCTAATTTAAATTAGTCGGACCTGGATCCCAGTTACTCAGTTGATTCGGTCGACATAACTTGAATTAATAGTTTGGGACCATGACTTATAGCTTCTGACTTTTCAACCAAGTAAGAAAAAGTGATCTTTTGTACATAGAAAACAAGTTGATTCGCTTCTCTTTCTTTTTATTTTTATTTTTATTTTTAATACTATACCTAGTTTTTTTTGGGGGGTGGGGGTGGGCATAGGATTGCAGCTTTTTGTTCTTAATTTTTTGACATGTAATTCCTCGATATCTCTATTGCCTTTTTTACACACTAAAGTTTGTGGTTTAATG